>CAJNIZ010047126.1:111268-139463 GCA_905231905.1 Symbiodinium pilosum | reverse complement strand
AATGGTCGAATTATTTGCGGTCCTGTGTGGTTCATTTCGAGGAACTTGTAACCTTAGGTGTTTATCCCGCTGTTACGCAATACCAATTTGCCTGTAGGAGGAGAGCAGCATATTGCAGCTGTGTATGTTGTGTTGAAGACATGGATGGCAGCCGCTGCTAAGGTCCAAGCCGACAGATTGTTTGAACGGCCTGCGTGTTTTGGCCATGTGCTGGATCATCCTCGGCCACACCTTCTTGATGCCGGAAGGTTGGTTGGCCGGGCTTTGTCACATCTGTTTCTTGTCGTTTTCTCTTCTTACAAAAAAGAGGTAGAGTAGTTCTAGGTTCGCTAATTTTTCTGATTAGTTCTAGGCGTTTCTGGCTATACCAACCCGCAAGACATCTCGCTTGGTGCGGAGCCAAGAGTTGACCAGCAAGCGTCAAGTCTTGTGGGGACAGAAGTGGCAGAAGACGAGGGCGAGTGATGATGAGTGCATTTATTGAAGCAGGGGTGGCCCTTGAAGTGCAGGAGACTCCTACCGCAAGGTGAGTCGTTGAAAAAACACCCTATGCATGACATATGAGGTGGCTTGAAACGAGCGGTGGCGGAAAACAGCCCGTGGTTGATGCTAATCATCCAGGCTGAGCAGAGTGCCGCGCTCAGTACAGCGGAGACATGCGAAGGCTGCTTCTAAATGGGAAGGAAAGCCGTTATTGCCACAGTACATATAGTGCAACAAAAATTCTCAACATGCAACATACTTACCAGTTTCTGTTCCGTTGTACTGCGAAAAGTAAGACTGATCTTTGTTTTTCGAAGCTGTGCTTGTTGACGTACACATGGCGATGCTGCGCAAGGCGAAGCCGCATCCGTGCAAGCCTAGACTTTGGTTGGCTAAGGCGTGGACACATTTTTCTTCTTGCAGCTCAGCTTAAATAGCAGGCCCAACATGACGGACCACTGTGGCAGACGTACTGGGTAGGGAATAGGCAATGTATCATAGAAGGATTATATAGGCATGTATAGGGACCATATTCCCTTATTCAATGTTCTTCCCTACCAGCCACCGGTAATACAAGGTCTGGTTTCCTGTTGTCCCACCTCACACTCAAAGAGCTTCAGAGAGGAGGAGGACTTGCCAGAGTTTTCGACTTCGTCTGTCAAGTGTGGAAGGCGTCCAGAAAATGGAGACTTCCCCACAAAAACTGCAATTCCTGCCATCATCCTTATATTAGAATGCCTGAATGTTCCTGTCAGGCTTTTGTCCAGGTTCCTCATTTGTTGCAAAATTGGACAAGGTTGGCCTGAGCCTCTCGCGATTTTCCCAAACACTGGGTCCTTTTTAGAGAGTCCTGAGAATGCGGAATTGTTATTCAGAGTCTGTAAGGGCATCCTGCTAATCGCAAATCATCTGCCCTGAATATTTAACACCCGTACCCCCAAAGTCTCCATAGGAATTGTGCAAGGTTAGGCTTAGGGTATAGGGTTTAGGGATTACAAAGCCTTAGTCGCCTCAGTCTTCATCGCAAGTGAGTTTGTCGCTCAGCCCTGCGCTGAAGCTTGGCATTCCGTCTCTGTTGAGTAGTATTTTATTTGGGGATACTATGGTACCCAATACAGAGTAAGATTATATCCTCCTGTTGGGGTATAGTATTTAATATAAGGAATACTCTGTTGAAGATGTTGTCTCCTGGGCCTCCTGCGGGAACAGCATCTTCAACAGCGATCAACAGAGGCGGGAAGACAAGCTTCAGAGCGAGGTTGAGCAACAAACCCAGTTGTGATGAAGACTGAGGCATGATGGCAAGGGACATTCCCAGATTCGCAGGAACCATTGTGGGAACATGTGCTAATGCATGCCTTTATTAGTTCACGTAGCCTCTGCTGTCACATGAGTTTTTTTCGCGGTTCCTGCAATGGGGGTGTTTAAGCACAGAAGCCTTTTGGGATCGCGTTTAAATGCGTTTAAGCAGCTGCTGGGCGGCATACGGGCCGGAGCTCGTGTGCTGGCTGAGCTAATTGCTGTTGTGCGGACCTCAGCTTAAAAAGGGATTACAAAGCGACTGTTTTCCAAATGGCCAGGAGCCAATCAGCTGCTCGCAATCCTCCTCAGGCCCCCCGGTAGATCTCGAAGCGAGAAAGCCTCAGCCCTGAGCTTTAGGATTTAGGGTTTGGGGACCCTGATCCCCAAAGAGCGTGAAGCATCTTGGAGTTGTCGTGGGTGAGGTTTCAGAGCTCCAGCTTTTGGGGATCTAGGACTTAAGGTTTGGATCTAGGAGTGGTTAAAGTTTAAGTTTGAATTTGATGTTTGAGCGTGAGGCTTCGCCTTTCCTGAAGCTGACAGGGCAGGAACCACTATCGTCATGGTGGCTAAGGATCCAATCAGCAGAATCCCTGTAGGGCTCTAGATCTACTGCTGAGGCTCCCTGGCATGTTGGATCCTAAGTTGCAGAAGTTATACCCTAACACTTGGCCCAGACCTGAGGTTCTTGTATTTTCCTTTTCAAGATGTGCGCCCAGAAAAGATCACACCCCTGAGTCTTCCAGAGACCCATTGTTACGCCTGAAGAACCTCAAGTCCTAGTCAATCCATGTACGTGCCACAACCCTTGAATCCAGAAGCTTTTATCCAAAGCTTTCACTTCACAACGCTGCATCCTAAACCCTTTGCGACCTCTTCCTTTGCTTACTGGTTCTTAGTATGGAAGAAGGGAATGTATTTTTCATGGCTTAAACCTTAAGCCTTAAGCCCTAAACCCTACACCCCATGTATGCGCAGATATCTCCGGCTGACCCCGAGCTTGGCCTTGACCATGTTACCGGTCTGCAAATTGGGATTTATTTGGAAGCTATTCTTTGTCATAATTCTGTATATTTAAAAGAAAAGAATACGCAATTTATCAGAATACTAATGAAGTAATAGCACAAAATATTCTATGAGAAGCAGGATAAACCAAGTGAACGTAAGTGCAGGGAGGGTTGCAGGTATTTAATGGGGGGTTGCGTAGACACACATTGGGTTGTGTACGGTTGGCAGGGACCACGTTCAATTTTCCTGTCCTTACAGATGCGCTGCCGTCTTTCAAAGCATGTCCGCAAGTGGTCACGAGTCAACCCCCAACCCTTATGTCCCCACCCCTCAACCCTAGTTTCTAAACCCTAAACCCTAAACCCCTATATAACCCCCCCTTAAAGGAGTTTAGACTATAGCTGAAGCCCAGGCTGGTGTATTTTGGTATCCTCCCCTACTTGGCCTCGGGTCCCTTCGCGCTGAGCCTACAAGACTCCATCTTCCGACGCTGTACTGGGTGGCTCTGATGGCAAGTGATAATTTCCATAAATAGGGATTTCAATATAGGCCCCAAGTTGCTTCTTACTCATTATTGGGATCCTCCAAAAGGTGCAGCCCCTAAATTGGGCTAGGGGAGCAAGGCAAAATGCAACGTTTCGGGACGTAGTTTCGCGGTAGAGGCTGAATCACAAGGGCTAGGCTCGTGGAGGGCAGAGAATTTTGGCCAAACCCTAAACCCATACTTCTGATTTGGGGCTGCAGCCTCCCAAGTTTCGCTAAGCTAATGGCAAAGTTTCCAGCACCTGTTAAAGGTTGCTGCCGGGAAATCCATCTCCATTGTGGTTGACAGGTAAACATGAGCAAGCCCCTTTAACAGATGTAACAAAGCCTCAGTATTTAACATTAGTTAGCCCTATACAAAACTCTTTGAGCCATTGAAAGATTACTACAAAAACCTAAAATCTAAATCCGTTAAAAACTCGAAAACCCCGAACTTTTCAGATCCTCAGGTCCTGGTGGTCCGAGCTGACCTACACCATGCTTTTTGGCAACTGCTTCATTGGGCCAATGGGCTTGGGGGGCTTGGGGGGTTCACGGACGTGTTTTTGCACAGGTATATACACATTAATAGAAAATCCCATGTAAAGGAAAATGGACCATCAAATGCAAGCAAGGGGAGGCCGCAAAAAAGCACGCCAAACTTTTTTTGGAAATCCCCATATGTGTCTAAACCAATGGAAAAAATATAAGCAGATGAAGGATTATCCATATAGACAGATAAATAAGCAAGCAAATAGATACACACACACAAACATATAAACTGATATGTATATATATATAGATATCTTTATGTATATTTATGTGTTTGTATCTATATACGCATATTATGGGGGCATCTCATGGCTCTGTGGCGATATACTCCGCAAAGTGTGGGTTTGGCTCCAGAAGCCTGTCGTGGAGGGGTTTAGGGTTTAGGGTTTAGGGTTTGGCATGTGCAGGATAGGGATGCATGTGGAATTTGAACCTTAGGACTTAGGACTCAAGGGGGTAGGGGTTTGCACAGTTGGGGAACTGTTGGGGATAAAAAGTCTTTAAGGCGAGGATTTCATACAGCTTTTCGGCACATATGGGGGGAGGCCCCTACTTTTGTAAATTGCATTGTGGGTCGCTTTGACAGGATGCAAGAACGTCCCAGTGTATTGTCTGGCCCGGAAAATCAAAAATCTTCCAGACGATTCAGCATTTTCAACCCATCTGCCAGTCGTTGTGTTGAAGCATTTCGGCATGTCTGACGCCTCCTCCGCATGCATTGCCGTATCAGAGCTTTTGCAGTTTTGGAAGGGTTTGTGTGATGTAGAGATGGAACAAGCTCAGGAACTTCATTCCCTTCGACTCCGATAAAGTTTGCATGGGATGGACGTGGTATCTTGGAGCCATGGCTGCAAAAGCATGTTTTATTGGTAAGTGCTTTGGGGACTGCTGAGCGTACAGTCTACAGGGTAGAGTGCCAGGAGGGTTCTGAGGAATCACGTCAGGGAAGTATCCTTTTGCTCTAGTTGCTGCTCGCTGCCGGCTTTTTGAGAGGAACTACCAAATCATTGTTCGAAACTGGTTGTAATGACGTTTTTGACGTCAGAAAGTCCCTTGACCTGAAGACCATAGAGCTTAACGCGCCATGCCTTCTCAAGACTCTACTTTGGAGCTGTTTGAATCAGGTGACCTGCCCTGTATAGGTCCTTCCAGGTGCTTAAGGGGGAGTTGGGGAGTGAACGTAGGTGGTATCACAGGGAATATTGGAGATATTAAGGGATAGGCTTTGGTTCTCCAATTTCTGTTCCCGCATCCCGTCAAGATCACATCAGGCGACGATATGATCTTCTTCATTCTGGGCATTGCTCCGCGGCCGAGAAGCCTTGAATCTCTGCGGTTAGATCTGTAATGGAAGATATAATGGAAACTATAGGGATCATAGGGATTATATAGGGTAGGGTACTATAAGTGCCTTCAACATGAGGGCTTTCTCATGACCTGTGCAGCCACAGCAGGTTTGCAGCTGCTTATGTTCTGATTGTTCTGCTAGCTGCTCTTCTGCCGCTTCACTCTTTATAATATTGGGGTTATATGGGGATAATGGAAAAGAAAATGGAAACTACTATAGTATATTGGGGTTATATAGGGATAATGGAAAAGAAAATGGAAACTACTCTTGAGACGCCCAGGCCATAATTCCCCATAAACCCTAAACCTTAAACCCTAAACCCCTCTTGAGACGCCCAGGCCATAATTCCGATCTTTTACCGTACCAAGCTCGTGGGCTGGTTTCTTCTCCTGTGGCTCAGCGCATGGAGAATGGCAATGAGGGACTTGTCTCAGAGTGATCAAAATACCCTAATATACTATAATGTACCATATATATATATACACCCTATCATACTATAGTTGTTTCCATTTTCTTTTCCATTATTCTTCAATTTGGAAAAGCGTGGTTTAGTTCAGGGAGGAGCTTCAAAGATGTTTCCTCTAAGCAATCGCGCCAGCAGTGGACAAACCTGCAGGGAGACCAGGATGTGATGCATCGGATTTAATGTCAAAGCTATGCTGTAACGCCGCATTTGCATATGAGCTATCGTCTAAATTCCTTAGAGGGGGTTATATAGTCATACAGGGGATTATATAGGGGAGTACTTTAGGACTATTAAGGGGGATACTAGGAGTTTAGACTATGGCTCATATGCTGTGTCCTCTTCCTTGCCTTGAAGGCCTCCCGTATTGAATGCTGGGACATGTTCTTCGCAACAGCAGGGTTGCCCCACCTCAATTTGGGGGAATCCCAGAATTAGGAGTACCACTATGGTGGTCCCTATAATCAGGAGTACGGTAGTTTGAGGGTCTATATGAGGGTCCCCCTGTTTAGGGAAAGTACCATGTCTTATCCAAACTACCCACCCCGAAAAGGGCCCAAATGCTGAGAGACCCTGACATCGGGCCCGCATGGAGGGCCTTGAGTGGCATCTCCCTGGGCATCACTGCGGGACTGATTGCCAAGTACCACCTGTCCCCCTATGTTTTTGACCAGCACTACGCGGAGCGCCCTTGCTGCAGGTATGGAGGCAACGAGTGTTAGGATGACAGGTTCGGGGTTCAGGATTTCAAAGCTGGAAGTTTTGTCTAGGATGAGCGGGGTCATTGCCCAGGATTGGTGGGGTAGAGGGTGCGGGGGTAGGCGACTCAAGCGAAGAAACTTCAAGGGTTAAATCTGTCACAGAGGCGTCTCTGAGAACTTCAGTCTCTTGAAAGTAAGTTTCTCAGCATCTTAGGGGCTAAGGTGGACCATCTTATATCCTTCAGGGGGGGGCCTCTCAAAGTACATGGCACGTTGAGCATGCAAAGCGCAGGAATCTGTCCCATAACGGCTCCCAGTTAGGGAAAAGCTTCCATGCAGATATTTGACTTGGCACCTGAAACGCGAAGCGTGGACCAACAAGCCCTACCCCTTCCCAGAAATCGCAAGTTCAGGGGCCTCTTTCGTGCATAGGGTTATATGGGGGTTATATTATATAGGGAATAGGTAGTGGATATGTAGGGTGTATAATGGAGTTATATTGGGGTTATACCAAGCGTCCCAACCTTTACATCCCGTTTGCTTGGGGTAAGTTCCGGAGCACAGGTCGTCAGCCATTATATTGGGGTAATATAGGGAAAATGGAGAACCACATGGAAAAAAAAGGAAGATAAAATGGAAGATAAAATGGAAGATTGAATGGAAACTACTACATTATGATAGGGTAAAGGTTATAGTGATATGGGGTTATAATGGGGTTATGTTGCGTTATGGCTCATTCATCTTTGTACTCTTAACCTCCCGTGCTGCTTCAACATAGCCCCCGGCTAGACACCCGGAGCCCGAACCTTCACTGGTAGTTTCCATAAACAGCGGAGCCCAACATATTTAGGGTTTAAACCCCAAGATAATTTGGAATCCTGGCTGTAGCATTCTTAGATTTACATCACAACATAACCCTCGCATGATTCCTACATAATTTCTATATAAGCCCTGTCGCCTAAACCCAAAACCCGATAGCCTAAGCCCTCTATGTCACTATGGAACCCCTATGCCAAATCCTCTGGTCAGTCTAGGGGTTTACTTGTAGGGGTATATAAGGTTTAGTGGTTTTGGAGTTTATGGCTGAAAGGGATTCGGGTTTAGGGTCTAGGTCATATGTGGACTATGTAATGTATAGATTCTAGTCAGTAAGCGTTAGGGGTCCCGGCAAGTTCAGGTATTCTTACTACGCCTACAGCAAGCCTTACACCCGCGCCCCTGCCTACTTCGTTGGGGTGCTGCTTGTCAGCACTTCTCTTCTGTCAAAACCGTGTGTCTAGGAAAGCCTTGTTCGAAGAGACAGACAGTAGTCTAGGTTTATGTAGGCTTTGCGGCTCAGCTAGGACTAGGAGGGAATGGCAAGGGCAACGGAAACTTCCATATTACTTAACTTTGGGTGTATGGTTCAGCCCTTTTTTTTCTGGGCGCACAAGAAAATCGAAACTGCGTTTGCAATTGGGATTCTGTAGGCGCTGCCTTAGAATGACTCATTAGGGTTTAGAGTTGGGGGTTGAGGCACTGAGGGATGCAGAGTTTTGTCCAAAGATTGCTAACGATGAGGCAGTCAGGGCCCTGAGACTTTGCTGGGGATGTCACAGAGATGAACATCCAACTTCTTATGTGCGGGTGAGCAGTAGTGCCGTCAT
The DNA here is from genome assembly GCA_905231905.1 of Symbiodinium pilosum. Taxonomy (NCBI): domain Eukaryota; class Dinophyceae; order Suessiales; family Symbiodiniaceae; genus Symbiodinium; species Symbiodinium pilosum. Next base: position 131,441 of record CAJNIZ010047126.1, on the reverse strand, counting down.
GGGAGCCGTATTTTCGGAGTTTGTAAGATCTCGCTGAGCGCAAGTCATCGCTTGGGCAGTCACAAATGATGATGTTCCCGGCAAGACGTGTCTGCCACTTCAGAAGCATGTGCCTGCATGTTACCAGCCTAGATAGATTAGGTTCCAATTCAGGTTTCCGCGATGATAACGCTCACATCCGTAAAGCTCCACCTCCAAGCACAAACATACAACAAGGAAACGCCATGAAGTTATACCAATTGCGAGTGTCTCCTCCGAAGTGCGAAGTGTCCCTTCGCGGTGTTCCATAAACATGGCCGAAGTCCCTTCATTCTGATCTTTACCACAACCAGCCTTCGCTTTGCAGACTCCACCAAGTCCACCGACAACCTCCCTGAAGTCTTATCTTTAAAGTTGACTTGGCTTAGTTGGATGCGGGTGCCGAGCATTTCCATTGCATCTTGCCTTACGCTCCGTGCCTGACACAGCCCCATCAGCGATGCATCACGACTCCAAAAGTCCCTAAAGCCCAAATACGCAAACAAACAAAGAAACACACAAACCTCAAATCCCAAACCTTCAAGTGGAGGGAAGTGACGGTGACGAAGATCCAACTACCGCGGTGGGCGTTAAGACGCGGTCAACTCAGAGGTCAAAGATCGCAAGGACGGAGCCTGAAGCGGAGTCAGCCTGTGCCGAGACCAGTGCTGCTGGGTTTAGGGTTTATATAGGGGTTATATTGGGATAATGGAAAAAGAAAATAGAAACTACTATTTAGGGTGAGGGATTTAGGGTTTAGGGTTGGAACTCGGAACAGAAACACATTTGTTGGCGACGTGTCGCAAGACATCTGGAAAGTCGAATGCTGGATGTTGAGAAAAGACGCGATTAAACAACGCTGAACCTCATATCCCCAAACCCCAGACTTCCAGCAACGATTCGTAATCCGCTCCCACTGACAGTAGCACCCCCCCTTAATTAAAACTAGTCCCAATGTAGTACGGTTTTGAACAGGGGGACTATCTTTCCTGGGCTGAGGGTGGGGTTGCTTACCCGAAGCCCTGGATAATATAGTTTCTTCCCCTGTGTACCGCTAAATAACTGTCATGTCCACCCCTTTAGCTCCTGTATGTTCTCCATCCGTTTTTACATTTAATTTTCAATTCTCTAGACCCCTGAATGCTACACATCCCTGTTAAACCCCTTTTAATTCCCTGAAACCCTTTTAAAGGACCATGTTCAGAGGAACAACCCTTACACCCAAACGCTAAGCCCCAAACCCCAAGCCCTAAACCCTTAACCTTCAACCCTAAACCCTTAACCCTTAAGTCTAAACTTTAAATCCCTAACCCTAACCCCCCTAACCCTTAACCCCAAACCCTAAACCTTAAATCCTAAACCCCAAACCCCAAACCCTAAATCCTAAACCCTAAATCCTAAATCCTAAACCCCTAACCGCAAACCCTCAACCCTTATAGTCCCCCTAAAGTAGATAGAATATGGGATATATGCGAATCCTATCATAATATACCCAAAGCCATATTCTATCTACTTCAGGAGGACTGTAACTCTTAAACCCTAAACCCTAAATCCTAAACCCTAAACCCTAAACCCTAAATCCTAAATTCTAAACCCTAAACCTAAACCCTAAATCCTAAATCCTAGATCCTAATCCCCTAACCCTAAACCCTCAACCCTTAACTCCTAAACCCTAAGCCATCCGAGGGCAGCGGCCTGGCTCCTGCAGACCTTGGAGGAAAAAGGCAGGTGGCGGCAGTTTGGGGATTCAAAGGTTTAGGGTGTGAGGGTTTTAGGGTTTGGGTTTTAGGATTTAGGGTTTGAGGGTTTAGGGTTTAGGATTTAGGGTGTAGGGTTAGGGGTTTAGGATTGGAGGGGTATTGTTGCAGCGGCGTGCCAAGCTTCAGCTTCTATTCTGGGGAAGCAGATGTGCAGGACACAGACACGCGCAGCTGCAAGACGTCCTTTCAGAGATGTTAGCTTCTCAAGGTCAGCTGCCAGCAAACATAGTGACTGTGAGCCAACTTGACAACAATTAGGGTTTAGGGTTTGAGGGTTTAGGGTTTGGGCATTAGGGATTCCTTTTGAAGGGGAAAAACGGGTTATATAGGATTATATGGGGTTATGTAGGGGTCTAGAGGGGTATATAGGGCTTAGGGTTTCCCAAAATTAGGGGTAGCACTACGGGGTCCCTATAATAAGGATTAGAGCATTTTGGGGCTTACATTGGGGTCCACCTATTTAGGGAAACTCCCATTTAGGTTTAGGGTTAAGGGGGTTAAGGTTTAGGGTTCAGGCTACAGGGTTTCAGGTGTAGGGAAGTTTAACCCAATGACAGCCGTGACTTTTGAAGATATTTCAAGGGTTGGGGTTCAAAAGTGGTTCCTGAAGGATATGTAGGGTTATTAAAGTAGGTGATAAACTATAACGAGCTTTATCCGGATAATGTAGTCGTTATGGTAGTCTAGTGGATACATACGTATATATGGGGTTAAATAAGGGTATATTGGGATATCACCTAAACCCTAAACCCTAATATCACCCCAAACAATGAAGAATCACCTGGAGAAGGACATGGAAGCTCGTATTCTGTAGTGGTCTATAGGGTCTCGGGTTTTGTATCTGAGGGCTTGGGGGTTAAGGGTTTAGGAGTTGAGGGCTTAGGGGTTTAAGGTCCTTTGGCGAACTTGTTTGGGTCTCCTGCAGCCTGCAGGGGAACCCGGGTGAATTTGTTTTCCATAGTGGCCATTTGGGAATCAGGAATTTTGATTGACTAACTTTTTGGTTTGGGGTTCAGGGCTCACGGAGTTCAGGGTTCAGGGGGACTTGGGGTTTATGGGGTTTGGTGTTCAAAAGGGGTCAAAAGTTCAAAAGGAGTTAAGGATTTTGGGGGTAGGGGTTTACATCACCAGCTCGCTTTCAGAGATGTCGTGTGTTGTTGCATGAGGTTGTTCGTGCAGTTTTCCTGGAGGGTGCTGGGTCACTTTCTGCCAGCAGCTCTGCATGACGGGATGCCCTTCATTCCGGCAGAGCCTGCCGGAGTCCAGATGTACAAAAGCGGTTTAGGTTCCGTAGTGATCACGGAGACTCGCAACCCCACAGCCCTCAGCCTTTACGATTTCCCGCATCATCAGCCGAGTCGTTTTGTATGCCTTACCGCCAACCTGAAGCCAACTCAAGTCTGAAACGTATGCATATATCTCTAGTCGGGTAGTGCTTGTAACCATCGGTCATCCCTGTAAGGCTTTATGGCCTCGACAAAAAGCTTTTTAAATTTGAGTAGGAAATTCGTGCTTTCTTATGCTGATGCTTGCTGTCCGGCAGGTAGAGGTTTCGGTGCGAGCGCTCAGGAGCTATGCTGTTTTAATTGACTTTCGGCATACATCTAAAGCCCAAAATGCGGCCCCCTAAGCCCTCTATAACCTATTATAGTAGTTTCCATTTTCTTTTTCATTATCCCCGTATAACCTTAATGTTGCCCCAACATAACCCCAATATGACCCCAACATAATAAACCCAACATATCCCCAATATAGCCCCAACTAAACCCCAAACCCTAAACCCCAAACCCTAAACCGTAAACCCTAAACCCCTACATCCGCAAGTTTGCTACAGAAGCAGATCTTGCAAAGACATCCTGGGTCCTTTCAGCCTGGAGCAATATTTTTGGACCCTTCGAACTCCAAAGGGTAGGTTTAGGGGGTTTAGGGTGTAGGGTTTAGGGTTCATACATTGGGGGTTGTATATTGGGTTGTAGAGTTTTCATGGTTTTAAGGGTTTTAGGGTTTAGGGCACCCCGTTAGGCCCCGAAATATCGTAACCCTTCGGATGGGGAGCCCCCGAATCGCAACCCTAATCTGGGAAACCCCCAGATCCGCCCATAGCCTACCGTAAGCTCTCTTGCAGGCATTACCCGAGAGTCGCAGACCTTCGGGCGGAAGCAGGCCATCGGCGCAACCTCGGAGACTTGGTGACAGCTTGTAGTTTACGGGGTAAGGTTTTAGGGGTTAGGGGTCTAGGGTTTAGGTTTAGGAGTTTAGGGTGTTACAAGGGGGCCTTATATGAACATTTTGGGATTCCAAAGGGTGTCTGAGGAGACCATGCAGGGTTTAGGCGTTAATGTGCAATTTCATTTGGTAGTAAACTTATGAGTTGCGTGCCTTCGGCCTGGTCATTCTGGCATTCAGGCTTGGGTTTAGGGTGTGTTTCTGGACTCCGTTCAGTGTTTGGGTTTTTGTTAGCGTTGAGCTTCCAAAAAGTGTGGACTGGCAGGTTCGGAGAGTGCATATAGGATGTAAGTTTCCACACCACGATTTAGGGTAGTTTTCACGATCGTAGAATTCAAAAGCATAGCTGATTTGGGCAAAAAGCAAGTCCTGTGCCGAAACATGAAACGACGCCCAGAGTGATTTGGATATCCTATTCAGAGATTGCAGGAAGAGGCAGCAGTGCACAAGCCCTTGCCTTTTGATGACTCATCAAACTACTGCCTCTGGCTGGTATCGTAAACTCTTCTCCATATCACGAAGCTCTATTGCCGCAACAAGCCCTGCCTCTAAATGCATGAAAGACTTTGAGCGCCCCTACAGGCCTATGACGTTTTTTGGAAGAACAGTGCCCTTTGACGCCAACGACCGACCCTCATATGACGACCTTAACAGCAGTCATCAATCCGCCCAGCTGGCTTTGCTGGCCTTTGGCGCCTTGTGCTTCATTGTCTTCATCCCGTCCACGGACTTCGGGACGCACCAGAACAGCTTCTCTGCTTGAAGCAAGTAAGGATTGGAGGTTTGACTGTTCTATTCGCAGTGGCGCTGGCAGTCGCTGCCGTTGTGATTGTTGTCAGTGTCACCCAATGTTTTTGTTCATATTCATTACCACGAGGATTGTAATCTTATGACGATGTTTAAGATTCCGATGATGTGGTGTGATGATGGTGGTGTGGTTCCTGGGCGCCGGGCAACGGCAGCAGAGCAAGTCCCACATTCAAAACTTGCGCTATACAATATTCGGCCCGAGCAGGTAGTCCCAGCTTCGTCCAGTCAGTCTGAAACCTTCGACCGAGCACTGTCGAGCATACTTCGTTTCTACTTTGGCAATGACAATCTTAGAAAGTTTCAAACGGAAAATCCCGACTGATGCGAGGCGCATGTTGAAATCCTAGACTCCGCGCACTAAGTCCTGGAAGTGTCCTGGACTACTGGACCCTAAGCCGCTACACCCTTAACTTTTCCTTCTACTGCTTTCAGTTGTAGGCTAAAATGCCTCCCATTCATGTAGGCCCCCGGCCGTCACCAGGCTGGAATGATCTGGACAGCGTGCTCCTTCTGGATTTTGGCCGGCTTCTGTGGGCACTTGCCTGGGCTGTGATCACTCTGCTCTGCTACTATGGCCCCTTGCAGAACCTTACACAGACATGGGTTGATATTTACGGCCTTAGGGGTTTATAGGGATATAGGGTGTGTAGGGGTTTATGACAGGGCCTTGCCATTTTCGCCGCTTGAAGTTTGCGGGCGGGGGCTTGAAGGATTGGTAGAAAGGTGGAGGGCTTTGGATTTCAAGGAAGGCGTAGGGTGTATTGCAGCTTGGATTTTGGATCTTGCGGTTCCCGCATGAGATATGAGAACTCGGGGGTTTAGACACTGCAGTGGTTGAGGGGTGATGAGGAGAGATCTGGAAAGTATGTGCCATTACAGCATCTACAACAGTTGCCGCTGATGGTGCCGTGATTACTATCACTCCGTCTACTAGAGAGACCATGGTCTCGCTAAAAGATGTGAGGTCACCTGCCTCGCATCAATAGCTTCCTGTCCCACCGATTCTGGACGCCCTTCGTGCGCCTCACCTACGGCGCTTACCTGATGCATCCTCTGGCACTTCGGCACAAGAAAGATTAGGGACAAGACAAATTTTGAATAAGTATGTTCATGTTAATCCTTAGATATGCTGAGTGTTTCTCTGGCAAGCCGAATGTTGGCAGTAGGTGTATGCTGCTGCTTCTCCAAGTTTTTGATAATGTTGTTTGCAAGGCGCCCTCCCAACCAGCATCGCATCAACGTGGGTATATGGGGGGTCTCTGTTATCATTACTCATACGATTTGGATCCATCCTCTTTGTACGTTGGACTCTTACTTCGCGTGAATGAAACTAACGAGACAGGTTCGATTTTGGGTTAGCATTTGCCATGTTAACTCAAGTGGTTGCAAGTGTTTCAGTCGTGCAAGGGTCGCTGACTTCTGAAGAGCTCGTGCAGAACGATTGTTAAGATTTATTTGCAACCCCAGGGAAAAAGAAGTCCATAAAAAGAGGAACACCATAGCTGACCTCAACTCTTCAGACATAACCCGTCGCAGCGAATGATCTGCGCAATGCCTACATGTGGCCTTGTAATCCCTTTAATTCCTAAAGCGTCCTTGTATGCAAAAGTGCAATGTGTCTTCTTGCAAGAACGAGGCTGTTTTCTAGGCAAGACTTCCAAAGGAAGATTTTACAGCAGTCATCTGATAGTCGCAGTATTAAGACGACGGCCTATACTAAAGAAACATGAGATCCCACAAAGTCCACGCATGCATTCTTATCACTATATGGCTTTGTGTTTTTTGTGTCCTATATCATTTTCTGGTCATAGATTCTTAATCTGAAGAATCCATTGTTACTTCATACTTCATGTGTCTCCCCAGTCTCATAATCTCCTGCTTTGTCCGAGCATGACCGTTCCAAACCAAAGGTCACGTCGTAGTGAGCTGTAAAACCCTAAACCCTAAACCCTAAATAGCGCTTCTGGATGCCAAGCACCCAAAAGCGTGTTCTTCTACGCCTGGGAGTCCTGGGAGGGCATGGGGAGGGAGTGAATTTTGCCTAAAAAGCAGGGAAACCACACACACACACACACACACACACACACACACACACACACACACACACACACACGCACCCGCACACACACACACACATATACACATACACACATACATACACACACATATGTGTATACATTTACATATATATGTATATATATATATACATATGTTTATTTAGATCATGAGACTCATGTACAAAATCATGAAGCGCTGGGTTTGGTGGTTTTCGAGTCTTCGGCATCACCTCCCCCATGGTGGTGGGCAGGTCTCTGCCACAAGGGGCAAGGGTAGTCAAGATGAGTCACGCAGGGTTTTGGGTGCAGACAGAGATTTTCAAACAACTGCCGCAATAAAAACATTCTCAGAATGATCATAAATGGAAGAGATGCTGAACTCCCGGACTTCCTTGAACTAATGAAGCGGCATAGATGGGAGATCATGAGAATCATCAAGTGATCCTACAGACAGATCAATAAGGAATCTGTAGCCGTAGCCGCAATCCTAGCATCCAACTTGTGAGGCCTACACCTACAAGTATGCATCCTTAGAAGCCATCACTCTCCATTGAGCTGCTTACTTGCTGGTGCTTAAGGGAAAGTGGGGTGTGGATCCTTGTAGTAATCCCGTATAACCCTCATACATAGCCTTGGAGTAGTTTCCATGTTCGCTTGTTCACTCCCCCTTGAGCACCAGTAAGCTTGAGAGGTCATCAAGCTGGCGGCCGGCACCTCTGTGCAGTTCTACACCTTCTCGGGCATGGACTCCTGGATGCACTTTGATTTGGGGTTTTCCCTAAATTATGGGTACCTTTTTGGGGGTCCCCATAATAAGGACTATAGTATATTGGGGTCTATATATTGGGGTCCCCTTATTTTGAGAAACTACCATTTTTAGGGGGTAGGATTGGTTGCGTTGTGAATTGGGTGTGGGGCCAAAGACAATGGCAGCCGACAGGAGGCTGAGCGTGCAGCAGAAAGAGGATTGCTCACACTTGCCACCTTGGCAGTGGGACGAAGTAGAAACTATAGAAGAGAACGCAGGGACAGATTCTGGCTTGATTTAGAGAAGGGGCGCCCTTGACAAGACTCGCTTTTCAGATGGGTTGTGGGCAGTGTTGTATGTTTGGTCCTACCAGGCTGTAGCACTAGACGCTGGTGCTATAGTTCGGCAGGTCCCGATCCAAAACTCTTTCCCACATCTTCCCAGCTGAATTGAAACACCTGCAGCAATCACCTCGTGGCAAGCATTATAGCCTCACCATTCATTTTGTTAGCAGCCACCCCAGTGAGAGCTTGTTGGCCAGGATATCTGCTACCGTTTCATTGGTGCCTTGGCTTCATCCAGAGGGGACATTTCAAAATCCAGGGCTGCCAACTTAGGGCATATACTGCAAGGAGTATGTTAATTTCAAGCTACAAAAGGGGAGCCCCATTTCGAAAGTGCCCCGGACATAGTGGGTCTTCTTTATGGTTTAGCCTGCTCTGGATGCTTTTCTATGGTGCGTTGAGGCAATTGTTCCATTGCCTATGCCTCCGCGGTGGGCCTGTGGTGTTTCATTGAGCGACCGCTGATGACGCTGACAACAGCAGGACTTAACATGCTCATGTCATTTCGTTGCCCCAGCTGTCAGAAGCTTGGGTTTGAAGCCACAAGGGCTGCCAGTCCGCCACTTCATTTTCTTCAGACAGCCTCATGCGAACAAGTAAAAGAGTTTCTACGCAGGTGAATGCTGTCACGCAGTTGATCCCAAAGAGTCGCGAGTCTTGCAGAGCCAGCTAGCATGCCCGGGTTGGCCGCCGGAGTGCTGTATATGCCTAGCCCATCCGGCCGCCTTGTCAGAAGCGAGTTTCCGAGCCTGGATCCTGGAAGCTTTGTTGAGACCATGATCATACGATATTATACGATCTCAAGAATTCTTAACCTGATGCAAAGGGGATCTGTTTCTGGCAAAAACGGACGGACCCAGGACTGATCCAGACCCATCACTCTTTGTCAGGGATCCATCCTGCACCTCTCTCCAAGCCCCTTAAGGGGGACTACATAGAATATGGGGTATATGGAGATCTTATTATAATATACCCAAAGGCATATTCTATCTACTTACGGGGGGCCATAACCCCAATTCTGTGTCGTAAGCCTGCAGTTCTGGCCTGCCTTCCTGAAGCCATGTGTGCCATGAAAGGGGAACCCCTTCAATCCCCAGATGAGCTATAGTCTAAACTCCTTAAAAGGGCTTGTATAAAGGAATTAAATAGGGGACTTCTATAGGGTTTGTAAGGGGAATGCCCGAAGTTAAGCTTATAGCTCGGATGTCCCTGCCTGAACGGTGCCAACCGTTCCTTCCTCCTTGCTGGCCTGAACGATTACCAATATTGGGCCCCACATTCCTTGCATTATTCGGATGAAGGATACCTCAAACAGACCTCAAAATCATATTGGTAATCACCCTAAACCCTAACCCCTTAACCCTAGACCCCCTAGACCACCATTTAGGCCCCTGCATTAGAGGACTGCGGAAGCCCCGGGTCAGTGAACGGAAGGGTTCGGCTATCGCCTCCCCGCTGGTGGAGAACGGGGCGCCGTGGCTTCAGTATCTGTAGAAGCTTGCAGAGCTACCAATATTCTGCTCCTAGGTTCGTTGTACAATTCTACTTACTGGTTCTTAGAAGGGAATAAGGGAATATAATCCCTCTATAACCCTGTATGGTATATACCCTCATTCCCTACTAACCCCCAGTAAGCTTAGTACAGAGTGCCCCGAGTCGACCTCCAAAAGGAGTTTTTTCATTGTTTGATCCCCTACATCTTACAAGAAAAAGGCGGGTCTTCACAGTCGGGAAAAGCCTTTCGTCATCAGAGAAACCTCCAGTATAGTATCCTTACCTATTGAAAAAAATCCCCGAACGGGGGTTCATTTTTCGGGGAGGGGATGAGGTAGCCATGGGGCATACTTGCAGCGTAAGTACCCTACAAGAGAGGATAATACAGTGCGGCTACTTCAAGAATCCGGTCCAGACATGACCAAACACCAGGATGTTTAAGGCCCACTCTGGCCCTCCAAGTAGATCTTCTTTTGCTCAAAGGCAAGAGCTCTGGTTTGAGTCCTTGCCTCAAGTCCCACGCTCCTACCCATAGACCCACAACCCATGTTTTAGGGGTTTTTACAGTTATACAAGGCTTCATGGGAACATAGGGATTATGTAGCCTTTTTTCGGATGATATTATTGACGCACTTGTGCTAGCAAGAATGTGCTCTCATGCATAGGCATTGCTGTGACGCTTCGAGTGTGCGGTGTGTTCCCTGATCAGGCTTGGAGATCGCGACTCCCGGGAGTAGAGGGTATGCTGTAAGCCTAGTCTATGTTTCATGGCATTTTCTTTTTCATTTGATGATTCTTTTTTTTTGGAGCAGGCTCCGGGGGGGGAACTGAGCCTCAAGCCGGGAAACTCAGCATAGTTTCATGAGGTGGCAGGTAGGACCAAGAAATTTGCTTATGGATTCTGGCAAACAACGACACGACGTGGTGTTTACTTGTGGGGGGTCTTGCAGAGGGAGGCTGTCACCCCGCTGCCTGCTTTGTGTTACTTGACATAATCTAGTATTGGCTATGCCAGGTTTTGCTGGTTTCCTAAACCATACGCCCCAAAACCGAAACCTCCAAATCCTCAACCCAAGTCCAAGCCCCAAGCCCCCAATCTAGCCAGGTGGGAGGGCAAAAGCCTTTAATCTAAGGCAACACCGTCCAGTGTTGCAAGTCAGCAGACGACTCGGCCAGGGTGTCCATTCCTTTTCGGAAGATTGGGGGATTTGGATTTGGGTTTTGGATTAAAATTGCAGGGTTCAGGTTCAGGGTTCAGGGTTCTTTAGATTTGCGTGTTCTCCCTTGGTTCGGTGGTTCTGGTCACTGCACAAGTCCAGAGAGAAAGTTGTGCAAACACGCATGGTGCCACATACGGTCACACACAGGCTCCTCTTGAAACTGCGGTAGTCTGAATGAGATTCCTTGAGGGCACACGCTTTTTTTTGTGAATGCGGCACGTCGTTCTTGTCGTTCGAAGATGTAGGTTTTGCCGACACTGCGGGATGTTGATGCTTGGTACAGATGAGGACAGGTTCTGAAACGTCTGCGATGATCTTCCTTAAGCCCTGGAGTGTCTTCAGTTCTGGGATATGACATGAGCTTTGATAGACGATTCCCAGCACCACTCAGGCAAGCAGTCTTGGCAGGCTTGTTTTCGAGAATTTAAAGTATCGCTGCTTCTGCCAGGGTCTGGATCATTGGAAGGGAAACCTTAGAGTTTTCATTGTTATCTTGAAGACAAGGAGCCTTCTGTGGACTCTTCATGTAGCGATAGTCCCCATTAAGTAGATAGAACATGGCTTTAGGCATATTAGAATAAGATCCCCCATGTACCCCAGATTTTAGCTACTTAAGGGGGGTTGATCCCTCCAACAAGCCCAAGCGCCACACTCTTCCGGCATGGTGGTGCCCTTCAGCTTGCCCCCTCAGCCCCTCAAAGCACACCAATACAGAAAAATAATGGAAAAGATAATGGACAATGAAATGGAAAATTGGACTATAGGGTACCTAATAGGGATTTGAACGATTAGGGTTATGTGAGCTATAGTCTACAATCCTTAAAGGGGTTGGATATAGGGAAGTATTATGGGGGTTATTAAGGGGGATAGTAGGAGTTTAGATTACTGCTCATATCCCCCTTATAGACACTGCCCGCAGAGGCCACAGAAGTTGACCTTAAGTCTATTTGATAATGGTTTCCCTGAATAGGGGGACCTTAATACAGACCTCAAAATTCTATAATCCTTATTATAGGGACCCCCAAAATGGTACCCTTGGGAAACCCTGCACCCTTCATAGCCCTCTATACCCCTATATAACCCCTATATCCCCTTTAAAAGGGACCCCTAAACCCTAAACCCTAAATCCTAACCCCAAACCCTCCACCCCAAACTTTAAACCCTAAACTCTAAATCCTAAACCCCTAACCCTAAACCCTAAACCCTAAAATCCAGTTGGGAAGCCTCTATTTCCAAGTCTATGGCGCCTGAGGCAACCTCAGGCCGCCGGTGCATCAAGCGCTTGATGCGGACAAATTGCAGACCTCACGTCATAGGGTTTAGGGTTTAGGGTTTAGGGTCGTCATACCCAAGTTACCATAATTGGTATATGTAGTAGTTACATGGGGGTCTAGGGGTTATGTAGTATTTGGGGTTTAGGGTACCGTAGTATGGGTATATATGATGGTTAGTAGGGTTACCCCAATATAGTAACTTAAATTAAGTTCCCTTTGGAGGGCAGCACAGACATTGAACTTAACTTCCGCAGCTCCAAAACCAAAGAAGTAGTGCCCTCCGGCAATCCTCCACACAAAGACTTAAAAGCTTCGCGCGCCGCTGACAAAAAAGCCGCGAAGACGTGAGGCCTGGGTTGTGCGGTTTGAGGCAGTTTGTTGCGTTTGTCTTCTGTTCAGCACAGGGGACCCCAGGGCTGGATTAGGAGACTTCCTGTGCCTTGTGTTTGCAGCATACTCTAACATTTTTGGGTTTCCCAGGTCTTCTCCGGTTTGTAAGCCTTGGCTTAGGCGAAGTATGCTACTTACGGATGTGGCTTCTCTGCCCAGAGGCTCGCAACCCGAGGTCTCACTATTGTTGGCTGCTGCCTGGAGGCATGCGCACTTGGCGCTGCCTCAGATGCCACGCAGTTCAACCCATAGGATTCGGCGTGGTGGGGTCCTCTTCAGGGGCATCGCTTGGTAAATAAGATTCAAGCCAGCCGCGCAGCTGTCTGGGACCCTGAAGGACCACATCCTGCCCAATGGAAAATAAGAGTTAGAAATGACAAGCAGATCTTCAGTCTGCTTAACGAGCCTGAGTGCGGACGCTCGCTCGCCGCGTAGTTGCAGCTGCCTGAACAGGCAAAGCGCAAGATCTCTCTAGTCCTTGCGACGGGACTTATAAGCAAAATATTTGTTTCAGTCACTCCAGAACTTATGCCTTGGAGATCCCTTGCAGGGGCGGCTCGCGGAGAAGTTGAGGGGAACTCGCTGGCGATTCCTGCTTCCTAAATTTGGGTTACTACCAAGATCTTGGAACTTGTCTAGATAGCTTTTGTCTTACAGCACCCAGGCGTGTTCCCCGAGAATTTGAATCCTGGCGACTGCGCTTGCGCAGCAAATTCGCTGCGAAGCTGATTGACGGCAGCCTTCTGTTGGTATGTGCTTGTGGGACTTAGACTTCACTGGACATTTTCGGCATAACTGTAGCCATTGTTTTCATACGTATATGGTCATCGTCAGCAAGAGTCCACAGCTCCAAATTTCAGATCTCAAAAAGTTCAATTTCAGCGCTGACTCCCCTGACTTGCCATGTGCCTAGCACAGGAAGTAGCAAACACGCATCGCTGCAGTTTTTAGTAATTAGCATTTTCATCAATGACTATACTGTAGTCACGCTTGCGAAGTACACTGTGAACGTAGTAGAGTTGTTCAAGACCAGTGTAGACAATGTTTTTTCTTTCAAATTCTTGGCTTCATTCTTTAGTGCTACCGTTTTCAAACGATGACTCTCAATCTTATTGGTCATCATGTTGTGGATCAGTTTTTCGTGGCAGCATTATCGTTTTATCAAGGGCATTTGTATGAGGTTGCTGTGAGGCAGGCCGCTGGGCGTCTTCCAGAGCCGTGCGAGGTCCGTCAGCTTGGCAGATGCAGCCACAAAGGTCTTGCAGGGAAGACGCGTTTGTTGCCGTGTTTTTGTTTTGGAAGCCATTTTTGGGGTCGGAGTGTAGGGCTCAGAGACGAGTGTTTGGCAACAGTACACAAGGTTTCGTTTCAGTTGTCCCAGCCATGGCCCGGTCTTCCTGTTTGCCGCGGGGCCTTGCTTGTGGAATTGCACTGGTGGGCTGTTTGCGTTTTGAGCTCCCGCGGACGAGAGAACGACGCAGGCCTGGATGAAGCGAAAAGTGGTGCGCAGAGCAGAGCATGAACTCAAGCAAGCAATTAGAACAGGAGAAATGCTGTATGGATTCCAAGCACCTGGATCTGCAGGAGTAGCCGTATGCTGGTGCGCTGTATGCATCTAAGGCTAAGGGGTTTTAAGTGATAAGGGACCGCAGTTACAGCCTTGTCGTGACGAAAGGGGTTCCTGGCCGGCCGTACTCCTTATGTGACTTGTTGGGGCTTCCACAAAACTGTCCAGCTGCAGAATCCTCTAGAATCCTGATATATCTGCAGGTTCCGTATTTTGAGAAACCCTAAACGCTGAAAGTTCCAATTGAGAAACCCTAAACCCTGAAATTTCTAATCCACCAAAAACGGATTCAATCCTACTTCGAGAGTCAGGGGGGACTTATCACAACCCCGAGAAGCCACACACTCCTGCTTGCACCGATATAAGCCAAAGACTGAGCAAACCCAAACCATCAGCGACGTAGCAGGTTCAATCTTCTTTCCCTTCCGTACTGAGCCCCCGTGACCCTCCAAGTATGGCTTTGAGAAATCACTCGTTAGTTGCCCTGGCCTCTGCACAATTGATTATTTAGCTGAGTAGTCTTTTAGTTTAGGACAGCTTAGGCCCCAGCATAGATCAAGTTGGCATTGAGACGTTTAGGATTGAAGTTCATGGGCCGCATGAAGGACAAGTTCACTTTGTCAAGCAACGTAGAAGCATGAGTCATTTTGTCATTATGAACCCTATATAGATACTGTTTGATATGCCACATTTCCGTATTTCAATCATACACTTATGTAGGCGCTTATAGGCATCAATCCAGCACAGGCCACTTTGACGGGCCTCTGCATGAGTGTCCCAGAGCTGAATCATGCCATATCGCAGCTATTCCACAGGTGAATCTCGCATACAACGCATAAACCAAAACAGTTCTGAGCCCTGGATGGCCTTTCACAGATTCTATCCCTTGTGCAATATCAAAGAATTCCAGAGTCAAGCGAGAATACCTACCTGAATCTCTAAACCCTAAGCCCAAGGCCCTAAACCCCAGACGCTAGACCCGCGCTCAACCCTAGACGCCCTTCTAGTTCTGAAGGCCTTTGCAGTAGCATAAGTCTTTAAGTGAGCCATCTAAAGAGCCGCAGTGGCCCCAATGGCGATGAAATTCCACTGGATCAGGCTGTGAGCTTGGACCTTGCCTATATGTGTGCATACAAGTACACCTATTCCTTTATGTATGCGAATCTCTTTATAAGGTGTGAAAGATGATGCAGGATTTTTGTGATAGAAGGGTGATATAGGGCCGCTAGTGACAATGAGCTTTGGGACTTGTATAGAAAGATTGCAGAGTTGACTGGGCTGGCGGCCGCAGTTTCACAAATAGCAACAGGCAAGGGACTCTTGGGTCATGGAGCCCTTTCGTCTAGGCTTCGAGATTGGTTTGTGTCGTATGGTAGTTCCCAGCCAGTATACGCGCCAGCATATTATGATCCTTTTAATGGAGGCCCGCAAAAACGAATCCCTGAATTTTTGGAAACGCACATAGGCCTGCCTAGCGTATGAATGGAAGCAAAAGCATTGTAGCCCTAGGCAGGGTCATAGCCTCCACAATGAGTGTCCGATCATGCAAAAGCGCCCAGGTATTGGTTCAGGGTCTACTATGATTATTGTTATTGGCATTCTCATCGTTACTACAAGTATTGTTTTTATCGTTATTGACTCTATTCATATTATTACTATGCTTCTGTTATACTTACTATGCAATGGTTATTGTTTCTAGTATGTAGAGTTTAGGTTTTAGGGTTCAGGGTTTGTGGACGGTGCGTGAAGCCTGTTGCAAAAGGCCTTCCAGGTATGCCTGAAGACCTAAAGCGTGCAAATGCTCCGCCCCTGTGCTCACAATGGAGCGTTCTATAGGGCCTTGGCAGCATTCCCGTGGGAATGCTTATCATCCAGGCAACTTCCACTGGGGTCTCTGCGAAGTGCTTGGGCCGCCAACAGAGAGCGTGTGCAAGACTCCCACCCGATTTACCAACAAACTCCATCTTCAGCTGCTTGAAAACCGGAGTCCCCCGATTTATCTCCAGATGAATATAGGGTCTCCCAAAATTAGGAGTACCTCTTCATTGGGGTCCCCCTATATAGGGAAACTATCATATGTTGAGGCAGCTCGCTTCACCATGTCAGATGTGCCAAAAATAGATGTTAAGGCGTACCTGTAACCCAAGACTCTTGAAGCTTATAGCCCCCCTGAAGTAGATAAAATATGGCTCTGTGTATGTTATAGTACGATCCCCATATACCCCATATTCTATCTACTTAAGGGGGACTGTGAACCTCCTGTCGCCAGTGTGCCCCTGGCGATGATCATCGCTACTGTCTACTTGTACTACGCCGCTTTGTTTCAGAAACGATGGGGCTGGTTTTGGCGCAGTGTCCTTAGAAAGAGGTGTCTATGTCAGTATTTCATAGGGTTGATAAGGGCTTCCGTTAAGTTACCGTTAAAGGAGCTGCACCCAAACCCAGTAGGCCCCAATGAGCCCCTAATCGTCTGTATTAGGGCTGTAATATAATAGTCCCTAACGCGAGGTTTCCCCTCGAAGGGTGGCCTTTACTGAGCCTGTGGGTATACCGCAATTTTCGTTTTGCTCTATGAGGCTGAACAGTCTAGAGAGTTCAGTGCCTGGTGTGCTGAAACGGCTTGTCTGGTTGCTCTTGCCTCTAGAAGTGAGAAGCTCCGTACAGGCACTGCAGATTTTGGCACTTGCCTGAAACAAAAGATCGTAACCTCCACGTTAAACAGCTCAAAGTTTGGAAGGAAAGAAGCTTGGAGTCTTTGACATTGCACCCTAACCCCTAAACATCGACCCCGAAGCGTGAGCTGCATCATGTCTCAGAAGCAGTCTGGCTCAGTGTTTTGTATTTGCGATGCACCACCTGAATTTGGCTGCTTTTCACTAATATGGGAATATAGGAAACGAAAGTGTTTCCTCATTATTGTAACTTAAATCAAGTTCCTCAACAGCAACCCAGTAAAGCCGTTGAATCGGGAGAGAATCTAAGGTTACGCAGTATAAGCCTGCGCAGAAGAGGGCCAAAATTCTACAGGCGCCCATGACTTGCATGGGGACTGGGAGGGACATCTAGGAAGATATCGGAATTTTGCCATGAAAACATGGGTCTGAGGGATTTCATGAGTATTTCAGAAGCTCCATGTATCACCAGAGTTACCACCAAAATCAATTGATTCAGACAGCCTTTGCAAGCCTAACCCTAAGACCTTTGCTTTGAGCTTGCCTCCTGAGGCTACCTGATGAGTGGAACCTTTCATGTGTAGAGATTCCTTCATGATTTTGCCAGCGTTCCGCACTACTCCCTGCACCGCTTGACCCGAATTGTTGCGGCCCAGGCCTACCAAGCATTTTTGCAGAATGCAACACAACGTCGAGCTTAGTTAGTTGGTTTGCAACAGCTACTCCGTTACTTCAGTACATAGCAGAAGCCCTATAGCACATGTGCAATTATGTTCTCATGGCCTTTGTTAAGGTGCCTTACTTGCGTGGCTATCCCGCACAAGCATCTGCTCGGAAAAGTCGTATTCTTCACCAGGGCAAAAATTGCAGGCTAAAGTTTTTCTGTAGCTCTTCGGGAGCCAACAGCTTCGCGGTCACCGTTCATCCCTGTACTACTTTTTGGCACAGTCACCGACTTCTTTCGACAAGTTTTTTCAGCTGCTTTTGCATCATCATTTTGAGCAGTTCGTGGGATTGGTTCTCAGCCTGGTGCGTATTTGTTTGAAAAGCTCTCCTGGCGACACACCTTACATCTCAGGAGCCCTACAAAGTCTGAAATCCTGACCGAACAGGACATGGATATGAAGGTTACCCACAAGCCTGCAGAGTGCTTTCTGCAAGCAGGCAGGATGGTGGCACTCTTCCAAGTTCAGTGTGATTTACACGACTATTCCCATCAGTGCTTTAGTTGGGTTAGAGTCCAGTGGAGGGGTCCTTGGTCCTGACCCAGGCGCGTACGTGCAAGCCAGTTGCAAGAGGGCATGGAGAAGACATGGTTTGGCAATTTGGGAACACGGATTCCAGTGTTGCTCATCACAGATATGACTTGAAACATGTAGTTCAACGTGCTGAATGAACCAGGCCGTCAAGGGCCCATGCATATGCAGGCAAGACCAAGTTTGAAATGACTGCAGTCTGCAATGGGACTGTTACATCATTCCAGTAGTTCAGGAGGAATGGAGTTATGCTTTGCGTTGTAACGAAATGGGGTCAAGAGGCAAGCAAACTGGGTTTGTGCCATGCATTTCTCAAGAACTCTTGCATTCGTACGGGTTATCATGCACTGTCCCTAGATTGCTGGTGATCGTCAACATTTTGCCGAAGGAAAAGTACACCGCAGAGTGATTTCACTCTCACCTTGGCTGATGTTAAGGACCTTAATAAGTTATTAATAAAACAAGGAAACTCTACTTAATGCATACCATTTTCTGGTAATTTACCTTATGTATTGTAACAGCAACTCAGTAATGGTCGAGGTCACGCAGCAGAAAGATATTTACAAGAGATTCTGCATGCTACCGTCCAAACCGATCAAAACCTAGCGTTTGGACACATGTCTACCTTTAAGCAGGGTCCTCCTGCCATAGACCAACATCCCTAAACCCTAAACCCTAAACCCTAGGACCCTGAAGGTAGGATGGTCCTACACAATGAAGCTAGGTGATGGGGACCTGGTCCACGTCCACTACACCAGCTACCGGCCTTTGATTTGATAGCTTAGCAAACCCTAAATGCTAAACTGGGGGTTGTTTTCAGGCAGCTTGGGTTGACTCTTGGCGGAACCAGAACATTCAGAACTTGGGGTTTAGGGCTTAGGGATTGCAGTTTTGTTGCCTGATTATGTTACTTGGTATCTGATGATTATAGCAGCACCGCTTTGATGACATATTCAAGGCAGACATATTTAAAGCGCCCCCCCTTCCCCCAAACTACAGCTCCAGGAATCAAGCAGTAAGCTAAGTATGGGCCTTTTACCTTACTCCGATGATTCATGCGCCTGTGCTTGGTTGCTGTTAACGAATTTAGATAAAGTCGCTATAGTAAGGAAACCCTTCTATTTGCCGTGTACCCATATCATGGCAACTTAACTTACACCAACCCAGCGTATTGTTCAGGAGTTGTCGGCTTGGGTCTTGGCGATGTTTGAGGAGGTTTCTACCAATAGGGGGCCCTATGTAGACCCCCCAATGGTTTTGCATCGGGTTTAGAGCTCGGGCCAACAGTTCAAGTGAACGGCAGAGAAGGGCTGATGCAAGGAGGCAGGCGTCTGCTATTTGACTTGACCCTAGAGCCGGAGGTCTTCGCTTTAAAAGGAGATTTCTACAATAAGGTTCAAGTGCTCAAAGGTTAATTCTTCAAGACCTGAACCTTTTGCCAAGCGGCGCTCCCCAACTCTACCTGAGTCATACTCTAAACTCCTTATAGGGGGTCATAGAAAGGATTATATAGATAGGGGACCACTATAGGGGTTATTAAGAGGATACTAGAAGTTTAGATCAAACTGCGGCTCACCTGAAGCAAAGGCTTCCTAAAGAAGGAGGGGAGGCAGTTTGAAAGCACCAGAGGGGCTGATCCGCTCCATGGCCGCAACTGCTGGAGATTCGTACAGCTGAGTTTTGGGGTCTCGGCTTTTTGGAGGAAGGGTCGGTGTGTAGCCTGGGAATTTCCCGTTTCAGGCGTAGAGCGCAGACTTCTTGCCTGTCTCAAGCTGTGCCAGGATTAAGAGATTTCTCAAAAGTATGCTTAGGGAAATCCAGGGATATATCGCGATGAAGAGGATCTTCGTTTTGGAGCTCTGTAGCATGCAATTCTTGGGAAGTCCTGTCTGGATTAGTTTCCAACAAGCGCAGGATCGCAAAAGTTATGGGGGTTTCCATAAGTTGGGGGGTATAGGGACCGCCCACAAAAGGAACTCCTGATTTTTGAAAACCCCAAACCTTATTTGTCACTATAAGACTCTTTTATGACCCCTATATTTAGTCCCTCTTAAGTAGATAGAATATGGGGTATATGGGGATCTTATTGCAATATACCCAAAGCCACATTCTATCTACTTAAGGGGGACTATAACTCCTAAACCCTAAACCCTAAATCCTAAACCCTAAACCCTAAATCCTAAATCCTAAATCCTAAATTTCTATCTACTTAAGGGACTATAACCGCCAAACCCCTGTAAAGGAACCCTTGACTCTTGGAAACCCCGATGTATCCTTAAAGCCGGTCGAAGTCTAAGGGTTTGGGTTTAGGGTTTTGGGTATAGGGTATAGGGTTTA
>CAJNIZ010047126.1:76335-111186 GCA_905231905.1 Symbiodinium pilosum | reverse complement strand
GGGTTTAGGGTATAGGGTTTTTGGTTAAGGGTTAAGGGTTTCGGGTTTACGAAACGATTGCAAAAAGGGGGTCATATAGGGGTTAATTAAATATAGGGGAATTACGAAACCATTGCAGAAGGGGGTCATTTAGGGGTTACATGGAGGATGTAGGGGAAGTATTGCAATAATGGAGAAGAAAATGGGAACAACGCGCCAAGCAACGCGGGGATTCCCGCAGCGTTGTTTTCCTTTTTTTCAATACGAGGACTTCGTCAAAAAATTAAGCCTTCTGGAAAGCCCAGATACTCTCCTGCTACTCTCCATATGTCAGAAGCCGTAGAGCAGGTAGTTGCTCCGGACGAGATAGATTTTGCACATCCAGTATGGTCCCCCACCTTAACACTGCAAGCCGGGACGTTTGACAGGATGGTGGTTTTTGTAGGGTCTGTTCTCCACTTCCAGAGCAGTTTTGGGGAGTGTACCACAACGCAGCAGCCCTGTTGTACCGGTTACGCAATCCGCACATGTTCATCAAGCACTGTATCATACCCATTTGCTCCTTACGTATTCCCATGTAGGCCCATACAACTATCACAGGTATGTTTTCAAGCTGGGCAAGTGCAAAGACCACGGCAAGCCCGAGTGCATGAAAGGCTTCCAATCCGCCCTGAGCTGCCCTCAGAACCAAGCTGGGATCTGCAGTAGACCCTATTAATATTATTATTAATATGATTATTATTACTATATTACTATTATCATTACTGTTAATATTATTACTATTACTATTATTATTGTTATTATTACTATTACTATTACTATTATCTTTTTGGGGTGTTGGGTCCCTTATCAAGCGAGGTTATACTAAACAGGGCCTCTTTTCATATCGAGGTTGCCGCGGATTCGGGGTTTCTCATAGCAGGGGGCTGTCAGGATACAGGCACATGGGAACTTGGAGCAGATGATTAGGGTCCCTATTCGAGATTCTACCAGAGAGATCCAAACAACAAGACAAAGAGGGTTGGCAAAACTCTCGGGGCCCTTTCGGCCATTTTGCCGAAGGGACATTCTTTGGACAGCGCCGCCGTAGATGTGGGTCACTGGGTATATGCCCAGGGGTTCTTGTTGAGGCCATGCGGTTTCTGAAGCAGTCTGATCCGGGAGCTGCTCTATTCTCAGCGGAACTGCATTTCAAAATTACACAGGCCAAATTTCCTGGAGATACTCAGGACTGAGAATCCCAATTTCATGTCAACAGGGCCCATCTCTGTGTGTTACTCCCCTAGCGCATTTTACCACACCATCAGTTGCTTCCCCTTATCCCAGTTAAACAAAATCTGCATAGTTTAGCTTTTCTGTAAGAACTCGTGCCGTTATTGATATTGCCAGCATTAATAGTATCGTGCTAATACATATCACTCCTGTTACACTTGTGCTGCCTGTTTTTTCTCCAGCACTACCCACGGCTTATTGCATGTTTCTCAAAATGGCAGTTTCCGAAAAAGAGGAGTCCTTCTTTTGGGTTTCCTATTCTTGGGATCATAGTATAGGGACCTATACTTGGGACACCTCTTTCTATAAACTACCAAATGGCAAAGAGCAAGCGGTGATGTCGTAGATGGGAGGGTGCAGGGAAATCAAGCATAAAGTCACCCTTAAGTCGATAGAATGTGGGGTATATGGGGATCTTATTCTAACATGCCCAAAGCCATATTCTATCTACTCAGGGGGGACTATAGTCCCAAGCACCAAGCCAGGCCCGAACAACAAGTGAACTCCCAGAAACTGGAAAATGGGAGTTTCCGAAAATTACGAGCCCTTCTATACCCGCCGATCCCTTATCCTAGAATTCGCCTTCAAGGACCCGTAATTTCTGATCACCTGAGGCCCTCCACCAACTGGGGGGGGTGGCCTTCCTGCCTAAAGACCTGCTCAGAATCCCACCCCCCCTTCCCATGTGAGCAAGCCTCAGAATGGGTTGGAATGAGTGTGTAAACAATACTCCAAGAGTCACTGCCGTTAAGCTTGACAACATGTCTGCAACTCCGCCTCCGCCTCATTGCCCTGTTAACGCGACCCCTCGGGCGACCCAAGGATAGGCATGTGCTCGGGCGAGAGACGGAAGGTGGCGGGGCTCAGCATTGCAGGGTGGTTTCCGAACAATTGCTGCTTGTATCCTGTGAGACTATCCAGCTTAAGCTACCATTTTTGGTCATGGTTCCGTTTGAGACTTTAGGCGGGACGTGAGGCTGGCTGGAAGAGCCGATCTTCAGGTAGGATTTGCTTTTACGATCCTTTAGGGGTGCGCCGGATAGACGCCTTCACCCATGAATTCTTCTGCTCATACTGACACAAACAGAATGTAATGGATGCGATTAGGGGGATTCAGGGTATCTTCCCGTGAAGAAACCTTAAACCTCAAGACCACGCTCTTCCTGACATGTGCGTAATCACTTCCCCCTAAGAACAAGCGCTCTGCCCCCATTCATGATGAATATTCCTTCTCATCTAAGGTGAATAATCGATAGACCTGTTCTGTAGTCGACATAGCCCATGCTATCCTGACCTGTTTTTGCCGTATGCCACTTTTACAGACGCTGGTAGCACATAAATCGCTACTGAGGTTTTTTGGAGTCTCTACTAGAGTCATGGCTAATTAAGGCCAATGAACAGCCGACTACCGAGGTAGTATGAGGGAGGTAGTAGGGGTACTCATGAAGTCTAGTTCAGGTTTCAGTATAGTTCCCGCAAGGTGTTCATACGTCTGAGCAACGCGTGTGTCACCGGGAGGTTACCGTATCACCCAAACTGGGCTACGACAAGAAGGCCAGTTGCGAGTGCGAAGGTTTGGTTCATGCTTCAGGGCCTCCACCCCAAGTGCCTAACCCCAAAGCCCTTACATCCCAAGGCCCAAACCTTCAACCTCAAAACCCAAAGTCCTTAGTTCCCAACCGCATGCTCTAAACTCGAGTCACTAGATCTGGCATCCTGAAGGCTTAACTTTCAGATTCAAAATCCTTCATGACTTTATACTATAATTTACTATTCTATAGTATATTATAAGATACTATGATGTACAATACTATACTATATCATACCACAATTTACTATAGCACAGTAGTTTTTCAAGGTTTAGAGTTTCGGGCTCTGTAGTAGTTTCCATGTTCTTCTCCATTATCCCAACATAACCTCAATAAAACATTGATATTCTATCTACTTAAAGGAGGATTGAGGGATGTTGCAAAGTAGAGGTGCCTTTGTTTTTGTACAAGTTTCGCCCTCAAGTAGATAGAACATGGAATTGCCTTACATGATAATAAGCTCCCCACATACCTTTTTTTATACCCTAAACCTGAAGCCCAACACTAATCCCTAGTCCTAAGCCGTAGACCTAACCCCTAGTCCCTAGACCTTAGCCCCGAAGCCCTAAACCCTAATCCCTAAACCCTAAACCCTAAATTGCCAGCATTCAGGGACGGCCTGCTGGGATCCGAGCTGATGAGCACGTCATTTTCCACCTGGAGATGGTCGACATCGACAAAGCCTGAGAGGAATTGCTGAAGCTGATTAACCACTTGGCGAAGAAGGGATTGTTCAGGATTATGCCTTCGGAGAACTTCCCGAAAGCACAGGGCCTAATTTGGAAGAAGTGTAAGAACCATCGGCAGTTGCCGATGTGTTGGAAACCAGCATTTGACATCAGGTCCACTTGTTCTTTGCTCTGGGACGCAATTTGTCGTTGTGCCGTATAGTAGTTTGCTGTCGCACTTTGCCTTGCAAAGTCTTGGCCACTCAAACTTGGTCCCAAGTGAAGGATTCAAAGCCAGAGGAATCTTGGAGTCCTGCATGGATCAAATCAAGCTGACTTGCTGTATGATGCCGTATGTATTGTCGGCCTTGATGACCTGGCCCGGCCGGCACAAGTTGCAGCGATTGCGTAGATATGTTTGAATCTGCAGCCAAACCATTGCGGGCAAATTGAATCTGCAGCCAAACCATTGCGGGCAAATAATCCCCCTCTTGCTCCCAGTGCTTGACCTACGGCAGTTGTATGTATGCCTGTCACAACAAAGCATGCTGTGGTGACTACGGGCGTGTGTGCGGGAAAACCCTCAGCACCCACCAAGTACCAAAGCTAAAAAACCTCAAGAAGTAGTTTTCATTTCATGTTCCATTTGCTTTTCCATTTGGTTTTCCATTTCATATTAGTCATGTATGAATAAACCCAAATTCCATTTCATATTCTTTTAGTTTTCAATTTGACTCTCCTTTTTGGGTGTATAATCGCAAATCTTAATATACCCCCTATAGCCCCTCAAAAGAGACCCCAAAAAACGCATCGCGGGGTAGTACCCTATGTAACCCTACAATCCTTGCATAATTCATATGACCTCCATAGCCCCAACATGGTTCCCCCCGCAGCCGCGTGTGGCTTAAGCTGCAGTGGGGAGGGCGGTGCGGGGAACATGGCGCAACGAGCTGAGTAGTTGTGAACCAGGGGTTATATTGAAGTTATATGGAAATAATGGAAAATATAATGAAAACTACTATAGTATATCGGGGATAATGGAAAAGAAAATGGAGACTATAATAATGGGTTATATAGGGTATGTGGGGAGTTTTTAGGGGCATATACGTAGTGGAACGGAAGTCAAAATGGAAATTTCTCTAATAGGTTTAGGGTTTAGGGTTGCATGGGAGATATGCTTGGGTGAAAGAGGAACATGAACCCAAATAGTGGAGAGTCTAATGGAAAATTAATGGAAATGGACGCTGGGGTTATATACTATAGTGATTATGGGGATTCTTCGTTTCCGCTTGATTCTTCATGACTCTTCCCCAAACACCCTAATACTTCTAGAGTACCCTATATGTCCCTGTATGGTACTTTTGATCAATAGAGGGCCCCAGCATAGTCCCAGACGTCCCACGTATAAAAGTCCTTATTCTAAGGATCCCAAAGATCCCAAAAAGGAGAAACCCAAGTAAAAACCGCGTCATGCCATGCTCCTTTGCAACTGCCATTCTGGATAAGTGCTTTGTCACATGCCGACCGCTCGTGTTACGCCCTTCTGGTGTAAGAGTAGTAGCTGTATTCTATCAGGGGAATACTTTGAATTACTGGGGTAGGGGGTTTCATCCAAGAAGATGCTTTGGCAAATGCTTCGGCTTCAGTCTGTGACTCCAAAAAGGGGGTGTCGTCAAAATCGGGAGCAGACTGTACTGTAGCCTTCTCAGGGGAAGGTCAGGCAGGCCCCTTCAATTTTCATGTTCAGTGTGACAAAGGGAGCACGATGCTGCTGATCTGATTGGTTTCTTTGTCTTCGAGAAGCATCGGTTATAATGCTTCTATGCCCAGACTTTAGCACGAAGGCCAACACCCGAACATCAATCTCGAAACCTTAAACTCTACATGCTTCTTCGTAAGGGCATTGTAAGGTTTTCTGAACCCAGAAATCCGACAGCCTTAACTCTGTGGTCTTTGAAGTTTCTAAGGCCCACGGGTGATGGCGTGCGTCTTCCTGCCCCTTGGTTGCGATTCAGGGAGGTAGTTTTCTTTCAGTTTGCCAGGAAATGTGGTAGATGCCGTGGATGGAGGACAACTTGCCAGGATCCACACAATACTCGAATTCGGAGAGGGTAAGGTAGATAGTGTTTCGCCAGATCTGACTTATCCACGGTATCCCAAGTATTTGTTATTCTGCAGCACTTGGTTGGTATGAGTCGCTTCTAGCCTAGTGGCCGGGTTTGACTTGCGGATTTGCAAGTTTGTCAGGGTTGAAGCGTAGCAAGAGTTTACCCTACCAGTAGGCTCAGTGCTTGCGTCCCTAACAGGGTTTCATCCATGGTGGTGCCCTTAGTCGCTACCACATAAAATCCCACCTGCAAGTGCCCATTGAGGCTTCTGAAGTATTTTGCAGATGATGGCCGTGCATGTATGGTAGAGCTGCCGCCTGTCAAGAATTGAAAAGCTGAAACCTAAATGCCAAAGCTCTAAGACCCAAGAAATGTTCCAGCCTGCGCTCATGCATGCAGATTTTTGCATGGTTACCAGCCCCTAAACCCTTCACCCTCATCCCTCAACCCAGATCATTCCTTGCGCTGCTTTGGCCATGCAAGTGGCGAAAACCCTCATTCCTAAACTAAACCCCAAACCCCAAACCCTAAACCCTAAACCCTACACCCCCAAACCCCAAGCCCTAGACCCCAAAACCCCAAGCCCTAGACCCCAAAACCCCAAAACCATAAACTCCAAGCCATGCATTTTTTGTATCAATCCAGGCCCTGGGGACCTCGGCCTCGGCCGCAGCGCTTCCAAAACAAGGCAGGTTGGCATGCTTTTGTCGGCTGTGTTTATCTATAAGGGTAATATACCTATAGGGTTCTACAGTATATATATATATATATGTGTATATCTAGAGGGTTCTCTTAGGGGAAAGAAACATATATATATATGTGATTCTATAGCGGTAACTCATATGTATATATGGTATGTATATGTGTGTGTTTATGCCTACGGAAACTTACATGAAAGGTGTAGATAGATAGGGTTTGAATAATGGTTTAGGGATATTTCGCCAGCAATGGAGGAGCAAGTGGAGATTGAAACGGAAAATGCAATGGAAGGGGGAGTGGGTGGGGTTAGGGTGCGCTGGGTTTAGGGTTAGGGTCAAGGGCGTAGAGTGAGTGAGTATGCTGGGATTCAAGGGAGCTTTGTTAGCATGTTTGTGCGTGGTTTTTCAAAGTGTTGGCCCCTCCAGCAATATACGAGCTTGAAACACATGAGTCACTACAGCAGGAGTATGTTGGCAACCGAAATTGCAGCGCCTTCATTAATTTGCAGCTCATGGAGACCAAAGTCCCAGACCTAAACTATGCTCTTGACCTACCTCTGGTTAGCAGGAACCAAAGGGCCCCTTGCAGACTCTCAGGACAGACAACCCCAAACATATACTTCTCCATGGGATGCCCACAGGCCCAAAGAATTTCCTATGATCTGACGATAAAGCCCTCAGTGCAGGAAGCGGTGAAGCGGAAATCCCGAGGGCCACAAGCCAGACCGAACTGAGGTCAGCTGGGATTCAAGGTGTTGGGGCCTAGGAAAGGTTTAGCAACCATCACGTATATATGTACACATGTACTGACCCCTGCTCAGACTTGGAGTCCCGGTAAGCATCTCCCAGATGTGTAGTCCTGCTTGTACGGACCACACACACGGAAACCGTGGGGTTTCCAAAAGTTAAGGGATCCCCTTTCAAGGTTCTCCAGAATAAGGAGTCTAGGCCTTGGGGGTCTACATTGGGGTGCCCATATTTGTGGACAGTATCATCTAGTTCTGGGAAACTCTCAAACTTGAGCGATTTGGGCTTTTGAGTTTATAGCGCGGCTGAAGGTGAATCTGGCAAGCAGTATGTACCAGCGCTCTAATATTGCAATTATCGTTTGCTTCGGGGGAAGTACACATGCATCTGAGAGTGTGCAGGGGCTATACAGGTCGACGTTTTTCAAAAAACGTTATGTGTGCCTTTTGGGAACGAGTCTTAGAAGATAAAGAGTCTTACGTGACGATCGCCTTGTGCGGTCTTCATTCACACAGGAATGTCTTGTTTTGCTTGTGCCTGCATCGTACAGAAGGCATACAATGCATTTCCAAGCTATAGCAACACTGGAAGAAATATTTCTTGTGGCCTCAGCAGTTGCTGGCGAGTTGTCGTCTCCAGTCCGCAAGGAACATCTGACGGAGAAAATGTTCATATCCGTGCAGACCTTCGTAAGCGTGGATGGATGGATGGATGGATGGATGGATGGATGGATGGATGGATGGATCTAGTAATTTCAGTGTACTCGCATACATACAATTTTTTTTCGGCATACCGCATACCTTAGTACTTATTTCGTGTTTCTCTTGCAGTATTACAGTATGTGCGAGGAGGTGGGCGGTTCTTGTGACATCTCTCACGATATCTCACGACTTATAGGGCTTGGGTGGGTGCATGGGAGCATCCCGCAATAATGTAAGCTCCTTAAAGGGGGGTTTGTATAAGGATTATCTAGGGGACTACTATAGGGGTATTAAGGGGGATGCTAGGAGTTTAGGCTATAGCTCATATACTCACTATCCCTAAATAATCCCCAATTACCCCTACATAATCCCTAAACCCTAAACCCTAAGTCCCTCTTGTTGGGGAGTGGAGGAGTGCATCGCTCCAAAATCCCCTAAACATTGGACTGGTAACTTCGGATGCTTCTGGGCCTGAATGAACCAAGACTAACACCCTAAACCCCAAATAGTAGTCTCCATTCCATTTCATGTTTCAGTTCCTGTTTCATTTGATTCTCCATTATTTAGGGGCTATATGACACTTTCTCGTCCGTTTAGGAAATGCTCTATGCATTGACTCGCAAGCTGGCGCTCTAAAAGAGTGGAATCTGGAGACTAAGTGGGTACTTCCATCCCTTGAACAACCCCAGGACGCAAGGGCACGGGGCATCCTCCAAGCATGCGCCAGCATTCTGTGTTGATCCGCAGAGAGCCTTCTTTGTCTGCAAGTCGCACCTCCCCACAGCAACCAGGCTGTCCGTGCACCCATTGCGTGTACTATATATCATGTGCTTTAAAGTTCGATCCCCATCCTGTTGTTGGACGTCGATTTCAGACATCCCCAGAAAGTATTTTGGGGTTATATAGGGAGAATGGAAAACAAATGGAAACTACAATAGTATATTGGGGTTATATAGGGATAACGGAAAACAAAATGGAAGCTACACCCGAAGCCCTCTACCCTAAACCCTGACCCCTAAACCCTAATCCCTAAACCCTGCAGGCGGAAAAAGGAGCAGCAAAAAAAAAAACCTAAACCCTAAGCCCTAAACCGTAAATCGCATTTAAGGTGTAGGCCTCTGGCGGGCTGCTGGCTGCTTTCCTTTATCCTAACATAACCCCCAAAGGGCTTAGGGTTTAGGGTTTTAGAGCTTAGGGTTGAGGAGTTTAGGGTGTAGGAGTTTAGGGTTTAGGAGTTTAGGAGCTTAGGGTTTAGGGTTTAGGGTTTACGGTTTAGGAGTTTAGGGTTTAGTCGCAACCTACGCCCTCAGCGTAGCATAAAACGACAAGCCCATTATAGTAGCAGTAGCTTCCATTTTCTTTGCCATGATCCTTATATAACCCCAATATACTATAGTAGGCTCCATTTTGTTTTCCAGTATCACAATATAGCCCCACCATGCTATATTTCCATTTTGTTTTCCATTATCCCAGTATATCCCCAACATACTATAGTAGTTCCCAGTTTGTTTTCCATTATCCCAAAATAACCCCATTCCAGGACGCAGTCCAAACCTACATGGCCAAATGCCAAGCCCAAGAGTGGGCTGGTGTCCGCGGGGCCCTCATTCGGATGGTCTCTAGGGAACGGAGGAATGGGTTGCTACAGCAGTCCCTACCTAATCCCAAATAGTAGTCCGCACAACACATTCCTCCTTTCCCTACTGATCACACAGAAGTTTCTATAGCAATATGCTCAAAGAAGGTTGCAAGTCTTCAGGTTTTGTTCAGCTTTTCATCGGGACCCTCCGGTTGTAAGATCTAGGAGTCAAGGAAAGTTTGGGCAGGATGAGAGGCCTACAGACCGTTCCCAAGATTAAAAGCAGAAGACCTCTGATCAAGAGCTCCTAGGTTTGTTTTTTGCATGACGAGTGTCGTTCCCGAAGCCAAAACCTTAAACCCTCAACACTGTATAACCCATTATAGTAGTTTCCATTTTCTTGTCCATCATCCCTATATAACCCCAAAATATATACATATATATATATAAATAGATAGGTATATAAAGCCCTGTGCCCAGCCCCAAGGCCCAAAACTCTAAATCCCAAGATCTTTTTTGTTGGGCAGAACCTTGACACATCCAGCCAGAACCCGACAAACTAGCCCCTGAATCCCAACCCCTGTTTTCTTAGCTAGTCTGTAACCTCTAACCCTCAAACTTTGGAAGCTCTAAACATTTAGAGCCCTAAGCAGGGGAAGGATTGAAAATAATTTGTGCTTATTATCCATACCCTCCAGATAATCTCCATGGAGCCATAGAAATTTGATTTTCTAGGTTCCCTACTAATACCCCTATGCTAACTCCACGTCCCAAAGTCCTAAACCCCAAACCAAAACTTAATTAAAGTGATTGGGGAATAATCAGGCCTAAAAATGGTTGAGGGGGACTTGTGGGGGTGGGGTAGCAAAGGGTTGAGGCTGCGTATTTAGTACAGGGGTGTAGGGCAACCCATGGTTTAGCCTTTTGAGGAAGGTTTGTACATCATATGGTGTGCGCGAGGTGTTTAGGGTCATGGTTTTGAACACCTTTTATCCGGCTAAGGTATTCAAACGCAGTTTCCATGTCATTTTCATTCAATTCTCCATTAATGCAAGGACGTACATCCCTGCACAACCCCAAACACCCTAAGCCCTAGGCCCTGTACCCTACAATGTCCTTCACATCCTTTTATATGACTCTTCTCAGCTTCAGCCCGAAACCCTTCATCCCCTACATAACCCTATGTGGTACATCCATAAGCTTTTGCCTTAAGTCCGAAACCCTAGACCCCTCAACACTAAGACCCTCAGCCCTATTGAGCCTTAAATCCAAGTACAGCCTAAACCGTAAGCCCTAAGCCCTAAACCCTAAGCCTGAAACCCTCAATTGCTCGGACCCCAGAGATAGCGCAGAGAAACCCTAAGCCCCAAACCCCAAGCCTGAAACCCTCAATTGCTCGGATCTCAGAGAGAAACCCTAAACCCCAAACCCTAAGCCCCAAACCCTAAGCCAAGCAGGTGAAGTTTCGTGGTGATCACGGCATCTCCTTCGAGGGCACCCGGGTATCGCACTCGGTGCTGCAGGCTCGGAGCCCAGCCCCAAAGGTCTACCTGGGGGTTTACCCGAACTTAATCAAGGGTTTAGGGATTAAGTATATTGGGGTTGTACATTGGGATAACGGAAAAGAAACAAACTTAGGGGCAGCTTTACAGGGGCTTCTAGGGTACTGTAGGGATTATCTAAGGACATATAGGGATATGTAGGGTTCAGGGTTTAGGGACCCTGCGGAGTCCTGGGTTAAAAAGAGGTTTTTGTGCCATATAGGGGTCCCGAAAATCAATATATTTTTGGGGCTTATATTGGGGTGCCTTAATTTTTTGAAGCTACCACCTTGCAGGGCTAGGGTTCTATAGCGTGCGGGGTTATGTAGGATTATATGCGGGTATAGAGATCTTGTAGGAGTTATAGAAAAAGGGATTGTAGGGATATTGGGTTTAATACTGGAGACTCAAAAGGAAAAGCAAAGGGAACACAAAATGAAAATTACTGCTTCGGGCTTAGGGCTTAGAATTATGGAGGTTATGTAGGGATATAAATGCGATGTATTGGAGTATCTTAAGACAGATAAAGAGATATAAGGGTATATATGAACCTTATAGGGATATATATATATACATATACACATAATTGAACACAAATATATATATATATACATGGGGATGTGCCAGTAGATGGCTACATTTGTGTATGTAGAGATATATGGGGGGCATGTGTGGATCATGGAGGGGTTTGCAGGGATGTATAGGGCATGTAGCGATATAAGCCCATATCTAGGCCACCTTACATGAGAGCGGTCGAAACCATGCTTTTTCTTTGGGCGTCTTAGATATTAGGGGTGTAGTATATTAGTGGTATAGGCCACCCTAGATATCCCTGTAAAGGGGCTACCCGAAAATGTA
The DNA here is from genome assembly GCA_905231905.1 of Symbiodinium pilosum. NCBI lineage: Eukaryota > Dinophyceae > Suessiales > Symbiodiniaceae > Symbiodinium > Symbiodinium pilosum. Next base: position 99,446 of record CAJNIZ010047126.1, on the reverse strand, counting down.
GACAGATACAAAGGATAAAGGGCTTGTGGCATAGATAGAGAGGGTAATTAACTAAAGCCTAACTGTAGATGTAGTTGTGACTCACCATAAGTTATATGTAACCCAGCCGGGGGGATAGAGCGGATTTCAAAGCTCTATGGGGATACAGGTTCAGGGTTTTAGGGTTTAGGGTTTTAGGGTTTTAGGGTTTAGGGTTTTAGGGTTTACGGTTTAAGGTCAATGCTTGGCATTGGGTCCTGTGCTTCACTGGTATGACGAGAATAAGGGATAAGCTTCATATTCAGGTCTCGACTGTTCCTATGCTTCCATAGGGCCATAGGGTTTAGAGTTGAGAGTGTGCGGTTGAAGATTTAGGGCGCAGCAGTTAGACTTTAAAACTAAGGGTTTAGCACCCATCAGTTCCTGCATGAGATGAGATGTGCGGATTCTCGGCATTCTGGTGAACTGTGCTTCTGCGTTCCAGGTTATTTGCCGACCCAAAACATTATTCTAACTATGTTACGGGGGTCTTGTTCACGGAAAATACATTAGAAAGATGCAGCTCCAGTCCATGTTTGCCTACTGCCCGCTTTGGCTCGGATCGAAGTGGGCTGCCACGTTGGAACTGCCTAGAACCAGCCCAGAGCCTATGCGCTCTCTCTCTTACCCCTAGATAAATATGACCTGACACCCCAAACGGATTGACAATTGAGCTGGTAATAGTGTGCAAGCGACTCATGCATGTCTGGTCCATAGACCTCCGGTGGCTTTGAGCCCGCATACCAACAACCCAACTGCCAAGCATGTTCAGCTTCTGAATACTTGCACCAAGCCCACCAAGCCCTACCAACCTCAATTCTTGAATCCTGAAGCTTTGAGGTTTGACCCTCAGCCTTCCGATCGCCAGTTCGGAAATCTTTGAAACCCCCTTTTAGCTTCACCCAAAGATAGAAGGCAAGTTTTCTTTTATCAAACTCTCCAAGCCAGCAACCCCGCCCTTCGCCCCAAGAGCGCCTGAGCAATGAATCTCCTCGTGGGCTCCTATGACAGCGATGGCGAGGATGATGCTGCGCCTCAAGGCAGGGCGATGGTTGAATTTTGGGTCTCGGGAATTTTTTTGGAATTAAGAGACCGTTTGGTCCGTTCGTCCCTTTGAGGGGGTCACAGGGCTCCATAGATTTTAGTCTCCAGGGTTTAATAGGTATCAGGGTTTCTCAATCGTGCTGCCCTATCGACCTGTGGAGTCTATGCAGAGGGATTGTAAACGGGGTATGGGGGTTGGTTGGTTGGAGCATATCAGGATTGCTTGAGATACCCTAGAGATTTGGAGAATTATTGCGTGCCGAGGAAATGGGCGTCCGGAAGTTAGTGGAACTCTCAGAACGCACTCGAAAGGTTGCGAGCCATAGCTTGCCCAGGTCTTTCTTGACACTTCTGTGGCTTTAAGAATCAAAATCATTCCGGCTATCATTGCATTTGTTGTTTATTGTTTTGAGGGCTACTTCCTAAGCAGGGCGACACATCATGCATTGGAATTAAGAGCCTCTTTCCCACGAGCACTTTTTCTCCTATCCCTTGCCAATCCGTAAGCAGTTGAAATTCAATCCACAATCCCCAGAAGTGTTTTATGTCGGGCCCTTGGCCTCAATGTATCGTCAACCCCTCAAGTGTCAGAAATGGACAGAATATTGGGCCCATGAGACACAGTCTGCACCAAGAAGTTGCTCACACAGATATAGAGAGAAATACATATGACTTATTTTTTAATTCTCATATTTTTATAGATGCATCCAGCAACGGCCCACCCGTATAAGCTGTCAGGATCTGTACCCTCGTAACCCAATAGAGCCTGCAGGAAGGGAACCGGATCCCCAAAAACATCCAGGATGTCATCCCGCTGGATCCAGATTCTGTGTGTGTTTTGTGGGTTCAGAACTTCAACAGGCAGAACCCTGAAGCCTAAACTCCAAACTGAATCATCTTAACAATGATCTTCGAATGTTTATCCCTGAGCCCTTAACCTTGCACGCCAACCTGGTCCCTCAAAATCCCAAACAGTGCCTGCAGTGCGATGTGCGTGCCAAAGCCCCTAAACCCCAAACTCGTAAATTCCTACAGCTTTCATCCCCTAAACCCAAAACCCTAAACCCAAAACCTAAAACCCTAAACCCTAAACCCTATCCCAAGCCTTCTCAAGGTGAGCTGCAGCGCCCCCCCGAGCTGGAGAAGAAGCTTGAGGAGCAGCCGAAGGTTGCTGAGGCCTCCGATTGGGGTTTCGACTTTTGGGTTTCCTTTTCGGCCTATGGAATTCAGCAGCGAGGAGGCGCGCATGTTATGAAGCTTTGGCGTTAGATTACATCAAAAAAGACATTCGGAGGGATGCTATACCCTAAGCCCCACACCCTAAACCCAATATAGCCTATAACCCTAAGCCCTATATGGACCCTGAACGCTCATGTGACCAAGTTCTGGCCTGGCTTTTTTCCTTTGGTTTTGTTTCGTAGTTCACTAGGTTTGCCGGCTGGGGGTCGAGGGATTCACGGCTGAAGTCTTAGGTTTTACGATTTCGGACTACATCCAGCCACAGGGTTTAGGGTTGAGGGTTTAGAGTTTAAAAGAGGTTTGGGGTGCATGGTTTCGTGTCTTGTGCTGTTGGGGCCTACCTTCCCAGGGCCAGTCCTCACCCTAAACCCCACACCTTTGACTTAGTGTCTCTTAGTTAGTATGGAAGGGGAATATAATGCCTTTCTCATCCCTACATACAATATTACCTTCTTCCCTAATGAGCTTAAGCCCAAACTCTGCCAGAAACCCTGAACCCACCGCGCCAACCCCTTCACCCTTGACCCTGCACCCCAGACCCTTAACGCTACACTGAACCCTCATCCCGGCACTTTACCTCTCTGTGATAAGGATTGCTATAGTCCCCCTTATGGGGCATATGGGATCTTATTATAATATACCCAAAGCCATATTCTATCTATTTAAGGGGGACTATAACCCCAAAACCCGAAACCCTAAATAGTAGTTTCCATTTTCTTTTCCATTATCCCTTTATAACCCCAATGTAACCCTAATATTCTATCTTCTGCACCCTAAACCATCCTAAGCACTTTAGCCTTGATCGTTCAGGTAACACCGACCCAGGCCCCAGAGCCAGAGGAGGCAACAGGGATAGTTTTAGGGCTTAGGGGTATATATTGGGGCTGTATAGGGATAATGGAAAAGAAAATGGAAACTACTACATTATCATAGGGTATATATAGGGGTTATATTGGGGTTTGGATGAAGAAATGTTCAGTATTTCCAGCTCATATTGATGCTATCACTATTCTTATGATTCGCATTTTCACTTGTAATGTTATTGGTCGTATAATTATTTCTGTTATTATTTTGCCACCATTCTTACTACAACTACAGTTACTATTGCTATTTCTATTATGATTCTTATTCTGATCGTTACATTATTGCTATGCTACTCTTATTCTTTCTTGTGAAAGACAGAAATGAGTGCCTAAGAAGGGATATGGTCCCCCTTAAGTAGATAGAATATGGGGTATGTGGAAATCTTATTAGAATATATCCAAAGCCATATTCTATCTACTTAAGGAGGGCTATACATAAGGGGAGTATAGGGGTTTTTACTAGGGATTGGATTCTGCTAGGAAACTCTTACATGACAGTTTTTTCCAAGAAAAAGTTCCCGCCTTGGGGAGCTCCTATAATAATGGTTTGGGTTTAGGGGCTAGTATGAGGATTGCCCAAAACATGGGAGTCTACTAGAATGAGCATCATCGTGTTGGCCGGTATGTGCAGGGGCCGCCTGTTTTGAAAACACCCACCACAGGGTTCAGGTGTAGAGCTGCCACCATGAAGCTGCTGTTAAGATGGCATTAGTTTTTGTAGAACCATTTATGGGGTTCCAGGTTTTTTTTGGGAGGTGGCTGAAGGGCTTTCAGGCTGAGGTTTGTAAACCCAGGCAGCCCTTTATAACATATACCCCGAGTCTAGTACCATCCTACACAAAGACGAAAATTTTTGCTTAGACGGCAAGAGTTGGTGCTGTAAAATCCTTTCCCGTAATATCAGTCCCCACAAACTCCAAACAGGCAGTATTTCCTACACAGGGCCATTATGTATTGGGCCGAATGTTTTTTATTAGACCGTGAGAGGGCTTTTTTGAGGGCAGGGATCCAGTGAGTGAGCCGACCAAAGTCAGGAGTGGAACAGAGTGGTAGCATGCGGTACCTGTATACTTCACAGGGTAGGTACGTCTGCCACATGCACCCGACTTGCAATCTTCAGATGAGCTATAGTCTAAACTCTTTAAAGGGAGTTGTATAGGGGATTATACGGGGGAGTATTATAGGGGTTATTAGGGGGATAATGGCTAAGATGGGCTTGCGGAGCTTACCTTCAGGACTTTGACTCGGGACTTCATGACCCAGAATGCGAGTGCGAGAACTGCAACATGTTGATGTTGAGGCTTGGCTGCATGAAGGCCTTGTAGCGCTTGGCTGAAGTGGAAACCGCTTATAAGCCAGGCAGGACATGCGCGTATCTACATATACGTCAGTTGCTGGAGCACTCCCCCTGCTGACCTCATTGAATTAGAGAGAGCGGACCCTGGAACTCTAACCCTTGTTACAGCACGATGCATGTGCTGAAAGCCCTGAACTAAACGCTGCCTTGTATGGTGCGTCAAAAGAAGATCGTAATCTTAGTTGGTTCAACCACACCGTTCAACTTCATGAAGCTCAGGAGATTCATGGCAAAGAACCTTCAAACGAAAGGAATTCGCTTCAAATGCGCCTCGGCTGGTGGAGGTGCCTGCGCTGCTCCTATTACCCAAACGGAGCAAAGGGTTTAGGACGCAGCATTTGGGTCTTGGGCTAGGGCCGCCTTTGGAGATGGCTTCGGCCAGCACGCCACAGCTGTTGCTGGGGATTGGTCCTAGTAAATGGGTGGATATTGCATCGTTCTTGGGGTGTGTTTGTCATTGTAACAGAGTGTGTGTTTCAGTATGTTCATGGCTGTGGTTCCGGACGAAGAACCCATACCTGAGCAGGTTTTTTGGAGAGGCAGTTAGAGGTCCCTGCATTCGGGACCACGATCCAGATTCATCAATGTATTAGTATAATGCCACATGTCCGCTACCCACTTGATGGAAGACCAGTGGCTATGTTGTTCACTGGGCCTTGCTGCTACCGCAGAAGAAAAACCATGCCACATGCTTACCCGAGGCAAGCTTTCCGGCGCGCTGTTCCATTCCAAGGCTGCGGATGGTGGTAATTGTTCTTGTTCTCTTGCTTTTGCTCGTCAGTAGCTCGTCACTGGAACGACAGTCGTGTCGGGTTTCAAACGTAGCTCGCGCCATATATAGAGCTAGTCTCGAGTCTCCAACATGGCAACCCACAATGCAGGGCTGGGAATGCTTGAGAAGTACATTTTCCAAGCTAACACACAACCCCTGCTAGCCGCCCCCTTTCAAAAGGACAGTCGTTTTGAAGGTGCTGGATTTGGGGGTTCAATCCTTTTTGGGGAGTGTCCGCTTCTGCCGGCTTCGATTTCTTCATTGTTTACAGGCGGCCAAGCGGTGATACCTGCGTGTTGGATTGGCGTGAGAGCATGTGCATTCCTGGATATTTCGAAGCCAGCAGAAGCCACCCATTGACGGTTCCGGTTGCGTTTGAAGAGGGAGCTCAGCGGAGACGTCCGACCCACCACGAGTAGGTAAAGCCGCAAACTGAAGCCCGAAAGCTAAAGTCTTCCTTCCCCTATGTACCATACTTGTTTCCATTTGCATTTCCATTCTTCCCCGAGTAACCTCCAGCATGTATGACCTATTAGCTAACCCATTGCACTAAAGTTCAGAATGCTACAATGGGTCAGATGGGCCGCATTCTTACAGGCATTCTTGGAGCTGCTATCACTGCTGCTCTTTCCATCGTTATGACTACTATTCATCATTTCGAATTCGAGTCCTGACCCCTGAGCCCTAAACCCTAAACCCCTAAGCCCTAATGCCTCGAACCCTACTATGACATGAAAAACAGGACGCTGCGGCAGCTCATTTCAAGAAGGCTCTGGCTGTGGATGTTCAGGCATTTAAGCAGCTCGGCGAAAACGCATAAGGCAACGTAATGGGGTAATTTTAGGGATAATGGAAAAGAAAATGGAAACTACTGCAGAATAATAGGGTATATGTTGGGGTTTGTATGGTCTGTGGTTGGATATATGCTTTGTCCTCCAGGAAGATCACAAGCTGCAATTGGCCTTCACCCTTGCAATCCGGATTCGAGTCCCAGTGGAACATGGGATGTTTCAGCATTCAAAAACGTCAAAGTGTAATCTCCAACCTTCAAAAGCCCATCGCGTCAGTTGGTCTTAGAAACGAGGCCATCCGTTAAACTGACATGTGGACACGGTAGAGCTCTTCATGTTGCATCCCTTAGGTTTGGTAATGTTTCCATGTCTTTTTTCCAGTTTGCATACATCGAATGCAGAGACAATTCGCGACACTACTTGAAGTTACTCTGGCCAGCACGCTCAGGAAAGCGAAGATGCCCTCGCTGTTCCAGTTGGGCCCCTCCAAGGATCGGGTGTTTTTTTTAAAGAACTCCAATATATTCCCTATAGTCCTTATAGAAACCCTATATAATCCCCATAGACCCTATAGTATGTATTCCCTATAGTCCTTCTATAAACCCTATAGAATCCCCATAGACCCTATAGTGTCCATTTTACTTTCCATTATCCCAATATAACCGGGTGTATCCTGCTTTGTAGGTCTGAGGGCTAGGGCCCCATTGAAGATTAATAGCATCCTTGAGAGGCTCCAATGGGATAGACCAACAAGCCTGTCCCCCCTCTCTGGATGTTTGCATCCTGGTGATCAGGAAGATCTAAGCCCATATTTCCGCCTCTTCGGATTTTTCGTTACTTTTCGACTTTTCGTTTTTTGGCACTGCTCGGAACTTTTCGGATTTTTTTCGGCTTTTCGACTTTTCGGGTTTTTCGTTACTTTTCGGATTTTTGCCTACTTTTCGAAACTTTTCTGGAACTTTAAAAATGATTATAGCACAGTTCTCATTTTCCCATCCACTATTTGCCTCCTGTATAACCCCTCATTAGTACCCCACTAGTGGAGATACCCCAATGGTGGAGAAACACATGAAAAAGAACATGGGGAACGACCTTGGAAGCTGTGATTATATAATGATTTATGGAGAAAAAGAGGGGTCGCTTTCTGCATACGATAATGAAGATTAATTAATTCGTATTTTGAGTTGTTTAACCTTAAAGTGCATCCTCATTTTTGGACTTACTCATATGACCTTTCCGTCATCTTAAAGGGCATGGAAAGGGGCCAAAATCAGCAAAGATTTGTATCAGGACTTCATCCCTTATCGTCCCCCCTTAATTTGGGAGGATTATTGCTATGATCGCAATCCCGTATCATTTGCATACTGGCACCTGCAACCTCTCTAAGCAGTCAATACTATTACAACAACAGCAACAACAACAACTACAACTACAACAACAACAACAACTACTACTACTACTACTACTACGACTAGTAGTAGAGTCAAAGCCTGCGGTTTTTTCCATGTTTTTCCCTAGGCCACACGGTTTTGGTCTAAGGGTAGAAACTCCCTTCGCATAGTCGGTCCGTACTAGAGGAGTGTTTTTTGCGGTCCTATAGTCTCAATGTAGAGGAGGATAATATATCGATTTGTTTATGGTATGCTATGAGAGGAATTTAGTCTTCCTTGGTTCAACCACCCAAAACATGCTACTCAATACTTACTGGTTCTTTATGGGGAGTATGGGAGTATAGTATATATTTTTTTAAGGGATTTTATTCCCACATTTCCTACCCGAAACCCTAAGCACTAAACCCTGAACCCTAAACCTCAAACCCTAAACCCTAAACCTTACCAAGAACCAGTAAGTTCATAGGGTTTAGGGTCTGCAGGAACAGCTGGCAGCCATAGCTCGAAAGAAGGCGTTTGCAAGGGACTCCTGGCCTCATGGTACACCGCCTTTCAGGGTTTAGGGTTTAGGATTTACGGATTAGGGTGTAGAGTTTGGGGATTAGGGTCTAGGGCCCAGTGATTCGGGATTAGGGTTTACTACCATTACTTAGGGTTTGGGGGTGGGTTTTGTTGAGCTTGAAATTCTTCAAAATTTTGGAATCAAGGAAATTTTGGAACCCATAAGTAGTGGTAAGTTTCTTTGGGCTTGAGGGTTAAGGGTTAGGGCTCAGGGTAAGAATGTGGATAGCGAATGCATTATGGTCTACTGTATTTGTACATGGTCCCTACAGTTACATATATATATATGTATATGTGTGTATCTATATACATATTCCTTATTGTGTATACATGTATATATATACATGTATATCAGGTTCTAATTACCATCCCCTTACTATTGAGGGTTCTACAAGGGTATAGAGGGCAAGGGAAAAGAAAATGAAACAAATTCCGAATGACTATTCCCTAATATTCAACGCCCCCGCCCACGTAGCCCAAATCTACTGGGGAACCCATTTAGTGTTGAGGGCTGGGCCCTCAGCCCTACACCGTAAATCCTTACGGGAAGGTGCTAGCTTGCCCTGTTGCTACGCAGCCAGATCCAGGAGCTTGGTATGCCTGTATGCATGTGGGTCATACTGTCAACTCCTTAAAGGGGGTTTATTTAGGATTTAGGGTTTAAACTCCTGAAAGGTGGTTATCTAGGGGATTATAAAGGGAAGTATTATAGGGCTTATAAAAGGGAATGCTGGAGTTTAGACTATAGCTCATGGCAGTTGTCGGCCCATGTCCTCGACGAAAACATTCTGTGCTCGATCTCTGGCTACAAGACTCCCTTGTGGTACCTATTACTGGGCGGAGGATTGACCCAACCCATTGCCCCTTGAAAAATTAAAGCCGCGGGCCCCGAACTGCTGCCCAAGGATTGTGTCCTGGGGAAGCGACCTATGGATGAGGAAAAGTGTTCTCAAGGGTGCATGGATGAAGATATGGCACCAGAGGGATCATCCCGGCTGCCACATGCGTTTCCAACAAGGCAATGCAAGTAAATTCAAGTGCCTTGGTCGGCAGATGCCAGTGAGGTGTACAAGCTGCACATAACTAAGCAAGGGGCACGCAAGCAATCCACAGCTCTGTTGCAAACAGCTTTGCCTTAAACCGGAGTTGCTTTAATGAATGCAAAGCTGAGCCGTCAACCTTGGTTAATCTTGGTTAGATCAGTGCTGGCAGGACTCCAGTTTCGGCGGTTGGGCGAAGAAGGACAGGGCACGACTGGGCGTAACCTTGAAAGCTTCTACATGTGCCACAGAGTGCGTGCATTGATAGAGATAACTCTTTCTATCGGCTGCGCTTGGTGTCCCTTTGCTAGCCCCAAAATTAGGGGTTATAGGGGTAAAATAAGGGTTATATAGGGATAATGGAAAAGAAAATGGAAGCTACTATTTAGGGTTCTGTTGAATTGCTTGGACTGTTGATCGAAATTTGGACAATTTGGATAGTACTTCATGTTATTGCTGTTCACATTGTGTTTGTCAAAGCGGTTTCCTGGCAATGAAGTTTACAGACAGGATTCATAGAGATGAGTAGTAAGGAAGTTTAATTTGCCTTGGTGATGCTATGTCCATCCAGCACCACCCCACCTCAAACCGTACACCCTAAACCGTGTGTTCGCGAATGCTTCCAGTCTGAGTCCGCGTGGTAGTTTCCATCAATAGGGGGACCTCAATATACACCCATATACACCCCCAGTTTTCCTTAATCCTTATTTTTGGGAGGGAGCCTCCAAATTGGCCGGGAGACGCATGTTTCGTACCAGGGCCAGGGGGTTGGCATGCATGATATTACAATTGGAAGGAATGGAAAAGAACATGGATGTACTGCTTAATGTTTAGGGTTTATCACTATATTTCCTGTACGTTCTTTGTGACTTTTTCATTTTCGATTTTTCAGATTACTTTTCCATGTCATTCTCCGCTGGACGGGGGAGGGGATGCAGCACATGTTAAGCCCTAGACTCTACATCGTAAACCCTGCACCCCAAACCCTCGAACCCCTAGCCTGCACCCGAAACCTTGTACCCCAAACTCAAAACCTTGCCTTAGAAGCCTGAATAGTTATCACTATGCTGCCCTAATAGCCAGTCTCGAGGCCCTAAACCCTAAAGCCTAAACCTTAAGCCAGCTTCAGAGTTGCTTGGAGCTGACTGCAAGTACGGAATTTGAGAATGCGATGAATCTGAATTGGCTGGAGTTGACTGCAAGTTTGTTCGGAATAGGCCTGTGCGTCGCGGAGAAGCCAGATGACTTTTTGTGCTCTAGCTTGCAGAAGCTGTACTGAGAGCGTGTGGCAGACCTAGTTCAGGTAGTGAAGTTGGCTCCTGCTGGCTGAGTCCTGACTTGGTAGTTGAGTAGTTCGTTACATTTTTCGGGGTTCAGGTAGACCCTATCGTGGAAGCCTATCGAAGTAGCCTTTGAGGGACCCGGGACCCCGAACCCCCAGATTCTGTGACGCTTCTGCAGTGGTAGGCCGACCTGAACGTTTGTAGCCGTGCTTGCGGTGTGCGATGCGCGTGTCTAAACCTTAAACCCAAGACCCTAAACCTGAAACTCATCCGATGTCTGAGCCCTTTGCCAGGAGAAGCCGCTGCCACCGCCGTGCGAGACGCCCGAGTACGAGGCGAGGCTGCCAGATGGGCAAGTTCTGGGAACACAAAGGCTTTTACAGGGGTTATATAGGGATATAGGGGTTATGTAAGGGTTATAGAGGATGTAGGGGTTATATAGGGATATTACCCCCCCCCATGATGGAGAATCAAATGGCAAAGAAAACGGAAAATTAATGGAAACTGGTGTTATATGGTAGTTCCCCAAAATAGGGGGAGTCCTGCGAACTTATATAGTCCCCCTTGATAGGGATTATAATATATTGGGTATATAGGGATAATGGAAAAGAAAATGGAAACTACTATTTAGGGTTTCGGGTTTAGGGTGTAGGGTCCCCCTTAAGTAGATAGAATATGGCTTTGGGTATATTCTAACAAGATCCCCATATACCCCATATTCTATCTGCTTAAGGGGGGCTACATATGTATATAAATGAATATGGTAGTTTCTCAAAGGGAACCCAACAAGGACCCCAATATACTGTAATCCTGATTATGGGAACCCTTAAAAGGCACCCGTATTTTGGGAACGCCTCATCTATGTGCATGTTTGCATGTATATGTATATACATACGTATATATATATATTGTTATATTCTTATGCAGGTATATACAGCTGCATTCTTCTTCTTGCAGGGCCCTTTGGCGTGTGTTTTTGGTTGCATTTGGATTTTTCGGGTTTTGGCTGAGGGATGCCCTGCCTCACAGAGCCCATGCATATATATATATATACATACACACATACAAAGTTGCGTGTATGTCTTTGAAACCACCTCACCCCAACAATATCCCTCCCATCCTTCTTGCTATAGATGTTCCCCCTAACACACATTAGTGTGTGTATATATATATATTCATATTATATTCTTTCAGCAGAGTTTAGATGCGGGCTTGGGGGATGTTGTTATTCAACACATATGGGCGGATGCAAAAGAGTTGTGGTGCGTGACTCTCTTGCCATGTGACAGGGCCCCTAATTTTCTGGGTACCCCAAAAAGCACCATAAGTTCAACCCCCATTGTGTACGTATTTATAATACTTATGCAGGTAGAGATTTTTGGGAGGGAGGGAGCGTGTCGGCGTAGGCTGGGTCCTTTTTGGTGGGCGGAGGATTAGTTGGGCAAGGTCGGAAGTAATCCTGTATACTGCCCCCCCAATCATGAAACCTCATGCCGCTGATAACAACTAGTTGAATAGAACCTCAGTAAAAACCCTTGCATAGTTTAAATAAGCCCTGAATGGCAGTTTTTGCAAGCAACAACTGCGGGAAAAGGGGAAGTTTGACGACCTCCCCTGACCTCCCCCCAAAAGGTGTTCTATACAGAGCCAGCCCAAACGACCTTGGTTCAGCAAACCCTAAATCTGAAAAACGCAGTTTGGGATTTACTAACACCCTCCCCTAACAAGAGCCCGCGACCCCCTAATAATGACAACTCTCAATCTGTTGTAAGTGTCAGATCGCAGGGGAGCCTTGTAGCCCTGGGTTGAGAGCCGTGCTGTGAACATTTTCAGGTTGCTGAAATGGCAGTTATATGGGATTTAGGTTTAGGGATTGGGGTCTAGTTTCCATAGGTAGGGGGACCTCAATATAGACCACAAATACTCTCGTCCTCATTATAGGTACTCCCACACGGGATCCCTGATTTACGGAAACTCCCAAATCCCCATTGGTTCAAAACCCAAAGGGTGGTCTCATCAAACAATGTGTCAGAAAGCTTGCGGTAGATGGTTCGAAAGAGATTTTTTTCGCCATTAAATTAGGATTTGGACGATGGCTTGCTAGAAAAAACTCAGACCTGCTTCCTGGACGGCGCTTGCGATTTCGAAAGCACGCCTGCAAATGAAGCTTTGTATACATTTGCTTTGCCAGAGTTCTAGGCAGCATGCTCGCTGAGACGAGGGGTGTAGGCATCGAACCCCTTAGACACTTGCGTTCCACGATTCTGAATGCAGATGGCACCAACACCCTGCCATTTAGCAGCCATCCCGAGCTGTGTCGAGGGTATGATGAATGCACCGGTCTTCACCGCGCCCCCGTGGGAAGGACATCTCTTCTTCCCTGCATAGCGAGAGGGTAAGGCTCATGCAAGGAGGTCAGGCTATGACTGTTTGGACATGTGTAGTTAGTGTTGTTGTATGAAATTTGCAGAACAAGGCCCGGCAGGTCTAGTGATGTGAGTCCTGTGCCCAGATTGTTGGTTGGCACCTGGGAGAAGTACCAATTCCGCGTGAGTTCTTGCAAGTTCAGCTTCTGCACGTCCCCAGTAAAAAGCCCCTTGGTGCAAGGCTCTTAAGGAAGTGAGTTTTGAAACATCCCAGACGCAGATTATGCCATGCACAAGGAATGCCGGAGACTTTCTATTTGGCCGTGCTCTTGGTTTCGAATCTTGAGTCCTGAAACCTGTCACTGTTGGTCAGGACAGACAAAGCCCACGGACGACGATGCCACTGAGATGGACAAGGAGATCGATGTTCGTCTCTCGACTTGAATGGGTTCCACCAGGTTCATATGGGATTATACAAAGGCCTATGTGGGGATTATAGGGGTCTACAAAGGTATACGGGGACATGTGGATGATGGAGCTTTAATCTGAACGTAGCTTAGGAGTTAAGCGTAAGTGTCTTTGTTGTTGCAGGCTACGACTTTCTAGACATGGCGACAATATCGCGGGAAGCAGTATGAGAGTCCTCAAGAACAAATCCTTATGCAGACCCAGTACTCATTGTAATCACTGCTATTCTAGTCATTTCGGCCTGTAGACCTCCAGCCCCTCAAAAAGCCAAGCTCAGAGCCATTAGCTGTAGAAACGCTACTGCCCCCACAACCCTCGACCATATCCAGTTATGAGAAGTCTACGTACTCAGTATGATGTTTCGAGGTATAACACGCTCAACCCTCCAGAAAAAGCCAACAGACAGGGAGCCCCAGTATAGACCAAGATGCACTAGACCCACAAAAAAAACGTGTATAATCTCTGAGTACAGGTACCCCCAAAGGGCCTGGATCTGTGAGTCCTAAACCCTAAACCACCTAGGGTTTAGGGTTAAGCGTGTAGGGTAAACCCTAAACCCTACATCCGAAACTTGCAAGCAACCTAGGCATCCTCCAAGCACAGACCCTGCGCTTTTGCAAGCGCAATGTTCTGGAGGTGAAGAAGGCTCAGGGACAAAGTGTTTAGGGTTTAGGGTTTTGTTAGGAGTATTGCCCCAATAAATGGGAATCACATGGAAAAGAAAATGGAAAATTAAATGGAAACCCTAGGAAGGGGCTGTGCAGTTTTCTTGCGGTTTGGAGTTTAGGGTCTTCGGAAAATACCGGGTTCCCTGAATGCATCAGCCCAATCCATGTAATTTTCTATTTTCTTTTCCATTTGATTCTCCACTTCTTCGGGTGATATACCCCATGATATAACTCTATAAAATCCAATCTGTACAACCCAAATCTTTGAGTCCAGGAGTCGGGGCCTGGGGATCAGAAGTAAAGATGCGCTTCTAGCGCTCCATACTGCATTCAGCAGTGGAGACACGACCCTCTATATAACCCCATATATGAAGCACCCCCCCACATTTAACCACCCATATAGCCCCCATGTATATCCCCATATATTACCGCCAACCACATATTGACCCCTGAAAGTACAGGACCAAGCCCTGAATCCTGAACTCTATGCAAAAAGCTCTTGGGTTTGAAGTTTCTTGAAGCGCCAACCCGAACCAGAATCCTGAAATTTCTTAGACCCTAACGCCTAAATTCCGGTGCAGAGGGATGATTTTTTTTTTTTTTAAAACGCCTAAGATTCCAGATCTTGATGGGGAGCAGCAGGCAGGCAGGGCACCAAGGAGTTTCGTGTTTAGGCTTTAGGGTTTTTGGTGCGCTGCTGGAGGTGTAGGCTGTGGACGTGTCTCAGGAGACGTTCACGAAGCATTATGTATCCCAAGCCAACATGTAATCGGTATCTATTTCTCGTACCCTAAGCCTTAAATTGAATTGTAACCCGTTCTCCTAGCCGGTCCATGCAAGAGCCGGAAATGCGGGGAATCCAAGCCCAATCAAGGGGCTACATGGGGATTCTATAGTAGTACTGGACAAGAAATTTGAAACTACTATTTGGGGATTTGGAGCTTCGGGATATTATCTCTCAAAATGGAAAATCGCATGGAACAGAAAACGGAGAGTGAAATGGAAACTGGGATTATACAGGGGATTTTATGGGGATTATTCTTTCGCATATAAATTACAGCTCTAGAATTAATGGACATCGGCTGCAAAGCCAGGATGTGGTGCGGTGCAAGCTGTGCCCTTCGGCCAGAAGAGAGCGAGGTCATAGGCTTCAGAGTTCCAGTTTCTAAAGCCGCCAAACCGGAAGTCTGGAGTCCCTACAAACGACAAACAAACCCCTACATAAGCACATAAGCCAGTTTCCATTTCATTTTTCAATTTTTCAATTGACCTTCCACTCTTGGTACTTACTGTGGTTTGTCGCACTTTTTTTTGGTGCCATTCCTGGCATTCCGAATCCAGGGTCGAGTTGGTTCTCACTGTAGTGCTCAATGCTCTTGATCTTGCAGTGCGTAACATTTCGGCGTGCAGAAATGCGACCCAACCTTGCAGAAATTCAAGTTGTTGAGCTATAGTCCCCCTTAAGTAGATAGAATATGGCTTTGGGTATAGTATGATAAGATCCCCATATGCAACATATTCTATCTACTTAAGGAGGATTATAAACCTAAACCCTAAATCCTAAACCCTAAATCCTAAGCCCTAACTAGTAGTTTCCATTTTCTTTTCCATTATCCCTATGATAAGATCCCCATATACAACATATTCTATCTACTTAAGAGGGACTATAACCTCTAAACCCTAAACCCTAACTAGTAGTTCCCATTTTCTTTTCCATTATCCCTATATAAACCCAATATATCATATCTACTTAAGAGGGACTATAGCCCTGGAGCGCCCCACTGACGTTACGTTCTTGCCAACGCCCGGCTTGTCTGAGTATTAGCAGCGTGGGCCTGGGTAGGCTCCTGGGATATTTAACATTTTCCCTAAGTTTTTATAAGGGACCCTATATACTAATATTTTTCAAAGTGCTTTAGGGGCCAACCCAGGGGCTCTGGAGGAATCAGAAGCAACGCTTGGATTCAGCACTTGAGGCTACAAGACATTGCCCAGTGTTTGGGCATGCGAAGAGCACATCAGCAAGGAGCACGAGGCCGATTGTACATATTCCACACTCTATTTACATTTCCAGAATGTGGTTAACAATTAATCGCGATACCATACATACTGTATCACTGCTCATTCTCACGATTTTCCTTTGCCTTTTACAGATAATGATAACACTGCTTGAAAATCATCTTATTTGCATAAATATCCATCCTAGTCCAGTATAAGTATAAGGATTCAGGCTCGGCAGCTCTAGTCCAAAGATGTTCGGGGCAGTGGTCCCTAGAGTCCTGAATAAGTGGCATAGGCTTGTTCAGAGATGAATATGGTGTATTGCACAAAGGTTGTGGCAGAGAGAGCTTATCATTACTCGCAGGGTGCCGGAGTGTGTAGGAAGACCGGAGGACGCACAGAAAGCAGTAAATTCGAGCGACAAAACGGCATTGCAAATATTACCAGAGAAAGCAAGGACCCCAGCGTGTGGTGAGATCACAATTTTTTCCTAATTCCTGTGTGTTGATTACAAGAAGAGCAACGAGTTTGTTGGCTTATTTTCCCCTTAAGTAGATAGAATCTGGCTGTGGGTCTATTATAATAAGACCCCCAATATACCTCATATTCTATCTGCTTAACGGGGACCATGACCCTACACCCTAAACCTTAAACCCTAACTTGTTTTCCCGTCCGTTATCCCTATATAACCTGTGATCATAATCCATCTTTTGTCTTGGGGCCTTCCTGCAGGAAGATTTCCAGAAGGAGCAGAAGCTGGTTCTCCTTGGTCCGCCGTTTTCGGGTTTAGGGTTACAGTGACCCTTACGTAGACAGAATATAGGGTTTAGGGTTTAGCGTTCAGGGTTTAGGGGTTGTGGTCCCCCTTAAGTAGATAGAATATGGGGTATATGGGGATCTTACTAGAATATACCCAAAGCCATATTCTATCTACTTAAGGGGGATCATAGGGGAATGATTTGTGTCCGGCTGCCTCTGAATCTAGAGGCTATGGTTGACATGTTCAACTCAAGGCTCAAAACCTTAAGAGACTGTTCTGATAATGGAAAAGAAAATGGAAACTACTATAATGGGGTTATATAGGGTTTAGGGTTTAGGTGGATCATCTCTTAAAACTGGAGCGATACAGCGAGTTTGGGGTTCAGGATTTAGGCCCTAACACCTCTTCGGCTCCCTTTCCCAGTATCCGCACTGGGAGTGTTTAGTCTTAGGGCGTAGGGGGCGACCCGCTGAAATACAGCGAGCTCAGTTTTCCAAAGTCCAGCTTTTTGCACTTGAACCCCCAAGTGAAACCCCTAAACCCTAAACTAAGTGGGAGTTTTGTAAAATTAGGGTTGCTGCCTCATAATAAGGATTACGTTTAGTTTGTCGGGTCTATATTGGGATACCCTTTATTGTGGAAACTCCCAGGCCAAGAGACTTATGTTTTCAATTGCCATAAATCTTAAGATGGGATTTCCATGAACAGGATGCCCCCAATAGATGCCAACGTAGTCTGATCCTCATTACAGGGACTCCCGAAAAAAGCATGCCGCTTTTTGTTGGAAGGCCCTAAATCCCCCTACTGTAGTGATGGCCCTGAACCCAAAACTTTTAATTGTGCAAGCATCCTAAACCCTAAACCCTAAACCCTAAAACCCAAACCCTAAACTCCAGACCCTGAGCCGAGGAAGATCTGGGAGCGATTTTTGTTCACCACCTGCAAGAGGCAGCCACCCTTCGGTTGGGTCTGCCACGCGGGCTGTTTTCATCACGTAGGTTTCCCTGTAAAGGAGTTATAGGGGTTATATAGGTGTATATAGGGATATTTTGGTTGGAAGGGCTTATAGGGTATAGTAACTATACAGGAATTATCCCACTGGTGAGTGAATATAGGTATTACAGAGCTTGTTATTGGGATTCACACCTCCGCGCTCCCTTAAGCACCGCTAGGGAGTTATATAGGTGTATATAGGGCTTTTTGGTTTTCGGATTTTAGGGTGTAAGGTTCCAGGTGTAGGATTTAGGGTGTGGGGGTTTAGGGTTTTACGGTGTCAGGTTCAGGGCCGAGGGTTAGGCATCCGGGTTTTAGCATGGTTTAGCGATCAGGGTTTAAGGTTCAGGGCCCGACATGCTCCTTTCCGATGACTTAGAACAAGAGCTATGCACGTAATTTCTGCCAGTATTTGACGGAGTGTTCCCTTATCCCTACATGCTGAAAACACTCGAACCCTAAGCCCCTAACCCTAAAGCCTACACTCCAAACACCGAGTTTTACCCTCTCAGTTTCCATTTCATTTTTCTATTTTCCCTTCTGTTGATTCTCCACTTTTGGATAGATATCCCTGTACAAGCCCTATGACCTCATATAACCTTTATATCACTCCTATGTAACCCTTAAGTAATATACCCTCTAAAGCCCTATGTAACTCCCATATGATGCTTTGAGGTCCCCATAAAAACTTTTCGAACCCTATATAACCCACATAGATTCCCTGTATAATCCTAATATAGCTCTAACTCTAGCCAAAAAAAAGCCTCTATAATCCCAAGCCCCTAAACCCTTAAACCCTAAACCCTTTAACCCTAAACTAGTCGTTTCCATTTTCTTTTCCATTGCACCCATATAGCACTATATAGCCCCTACATCCCCTGTAATGTCCCCTAGAAGCCTTGAACCTGGCCAAGGCCTCAACCCTAAACCCCTATGGTCCCCTTGGAAACCACTAGTTAGGGTTTCGGGTTCAGGGTTTAGGGTTGTGGTCCCCCTTAAGTAGATAGAACATGGGGTATATGAGGATCTTGTTTTAATATACCAAAAGCCATATTCTATCTACTTAAGGGGGGCTATAAACCCTAAACCCTGAGAACCTTGAATCTGGCCAAGGCAAGATCTGCTCCATCTTCTTTGCCTCAGATGGGGCCTGCTGGCGCCACGTGGGCAAGGAGGTCTACGTTAGGCCACGGGGTGTAAGGTTTAGGGTTTAGGGTTGGCTACGGGGTGGAGAAAATGGAAGAGAAAATGGAAACCTGCAATATGCCGCAGCAGAGCAAATATTTGAAACCCTCAACCCTCTACTTAAACCTTAGCCCGAAATACCGAACCCCAAAAAAACATCCATTAAGGCACAGCCTGTGAAGTGTCTCATGACTGGGCAGATGCCCCTTGTAAGCCTGCAATTATCACATCAGAGTTGCCAAGAACTAGGGATCCCTTTTTGAGGCTCCCTAGAACAAGGCTTGTAGTGTTTGGCGCCATATCAGCACAGGTTTCTATTTCTGGAAATGCTGTGTAGAAGTGTGAATGCTCGTAAATTTCAGCCTTTCTGGTCCTATGCCGGAGGCATGAAGAGCGCCACATGAGCCTGTGGCACGAGAAAGAGGACGGCAAGGGATTTGGAAGTGAACATGCTGATTACTTCGAGATGTTTTCATTACCATCATCATTATTGTTATTACGATTGTTGTCATTATTTTTGACATTATCGTTATCTTTGTTCTTGTTGCTATTGCCATTGCTGCCATTTTTTCTAGTGTTGAGAGTTTAGCGACACATGCTTGTGTCTGGGCTTTGCGGAGTGCACCTTCAAAGTTATGGTAGACAAGCCCTGACCAGAAAGGCAATCTCGGCAAGCCTTGTGCAACCTGCTAAAGCTCTACAGCAGCAGACCTCTTGCTAAGGATGTTAGGCTGACCCTACTGAAAGCTTAGTATCGGACTTATGGTCGATGTTCCCTTTCCTGCAATCTTGCTGCTAACCTGGCGGATATTTCCGTGAAACGTTCCCCCTAAACCCTAAATCCTAAACCCTAAATCCATGGTAAGCTGCATCCTCAGGACCGCTGGGGCCACGCAGAAGAGGAAGAGTGCTGCGGCGATGGCATCAATGTGGGCGGAGGCTTGGTGTATCTGGGTTTAGGGATTAAGTTTTCGGGGGTGTTCATCGACTCGATAGTTCCACAGTGCGGATTCCTTTTAGGTCTCTATGGGGGATGCTAATAGTAATGCTACTAAGAATAAGAATAATACTTGTAATAACAATAATAACAATAATTGTAACAATAATACTGACAAGAAGAATAATAGTAGTAATCATAGCAACAATAACAATAATCTAGTGTTGGCAAAGGAATTGTAATTCGTGGGGGGAAGTAAGAGATGACTGGGATTGTACCCTTGGGCTTGAAGCCGAACCGGATGGTTTAGGGTTTGGGGTTTAGGATTTAGGGTTTGGGGTTTAGGATTTAGGGTTTAGGATTTAGGGTTTGGGGTTTAGGGTTTAGCTGCTTGCAGGAAGCATGTGATGACGGCTTCTTGCAGACTTTCAGACTCTGACTGGTGATAGTTTCCCAACATAGGGGGACCCCAATATAGACTCTAACATACTATAGTCCTTATTCTTGGGAACCCCAAAAAGGTACCCCTAATTTTGGGAAACTTCTTGGTCTCTTACCTCGCGTTGTTTTGCAAAAGCATGATGCTCCCGCAAATCATTCCCGCCAGGACGCATCCAACAGGGGTGGCGCGTTGTTGGACATTGCCTTTGTGGGGTTTAGTAGGGAATATGGGAATAGTTTATATAGGGGTTATATAGGGATTGCACTCCCTTGTTCGCAACTAACCACCAGTAAGGTTTCTTATCCACCCATCGCAGGCGACCTCTCCTTCTAAGACTTGGAGGGGTCAAGGACCCTCTAAACCCGAAGTCCAAAATCTCAGCCCCCAATAACTCTCAGCCCTACACCCAACACCTTGATCTCTCTAACCCCTTCAGCCCTCCAAACACAAAAAAAACCCAATCTTTGTGCATCCGTGTGCGCGAGGCCTCAGCTACGAGAGTGTCCTGGCCTACAACAAGCTCCAGGCAGGAGGTAGCTTAGGACAATCAAGGCTCAAATGGACCTGAACCATAATCGTTTTGCACCCCAAACCTGAAACTCAGTCAAGAACGTGATTAGTGAGGCATTAGGTAAGCTCTTCAATCAACGTTTTCGATTTTCGGTACAAACTTCAACTAAGCAACTGCCTTATCATACAAATTTCTTGGTCAAAACGGTTTGGAGTCCTATACCCTAAACCCTATATGAACCCAATATAACCCTATATAAGCCCAATACAACTCTGTATAACCCCAACAGAGCCCTAGATAAGCCCAATATAACCCTATATAACCCCAATATAAACCCTAAACCACAAACTCTAAACCCTAAACCCAAACCCTAAACCCAATATAACCCCTACTTTTTGTGTTGCTGAAGGCAGAAGAGGAGCAAAAGCAGCAAATGATTGATGCCCAGAAGTCTCAGGCCGGTTCTATAGGGGCCTCCAAAATAATGTTTAGGGTTTAGGGTTTAGGGATTAGGCTTTAGGGTTTGGGGACTAGGGTTTAGGGTTGAAGGATGTTGAGGGATTATAATCCTAAGAACCAGTCAAAAGTGTAATTTTTAGTGGGGTTCTGAGGCCGGTTGAGGGTTTGGTCTGGGGGCTTATAGCGGATGATTGAGTGAAGGGACAAGCTGGTGAAGGTAGTCAAGTCGATTCCCAGAAGAAAAACGAGCTCCACCTTTCCACCCTCGCCATATTATATAAGTCTACCCTCGAAAAGACCTCGCCAGATTGTATACATCTACCCTCGAGACGTTATGTTCTTGGGGGCATATTTGATATTAGGGGAGCTCCCTTTGAATATCAAGCCCGCCGAGTGGACACTTGTTGTTGGAGTTCATGGATTTTGGTGAGTGTACAAAGGGTCCTTTGGGGACTTCATGGGAATGATCTAAAGACTGCAGTGGCAGAGTCAATAAATCCCCTGCTTATGTAATAAATCCTCAGCACCATGACTGCTTTGTGGTTACGTGGGACATCTAGAATCCTAACCCCTGGCACTGCTAATCAATGCCTATGTATTCCTGGGGTCCCGCATACTTTATTTTAAGATCCCCGAACTGCTTCCCTGAATCCTATATGTCCCTGTCACTTCCTAGTATGGGGAATAAGGGACTACAGTAGATTGGGATTAACTAGGTATAACATTGCCTTCTTCCCGACTAACCAGCAAGATAACCAAACCCTTAATGAGACCGGCGGCTGGGTTCCAGGCCGCGCCACCGGCGGAGGAAAGTTCCTCCTCTTCTGAGGACGAGGACTGCCAGGTCTCTGTGGTTTTCCCTCATATTGGGTTTAGGGTTTAGGGTCTAGGCATTTAGGGGTTTAGGGGGGTGTGGCGGTTTGGGTTTAGGGATTTAGGGATTTAGGGGTTGTGGGGTTTAGGGGTTAGGGAGATTCCATGGACTGTTAAGGGTACATATAGGGTATGTTAGGGGCCCCCATGGTTTCAACCTTGGAGGTTTCCTTTGTCTATGTTTTCCTGTGGAGAGTACGTGAGGATTATGCAAGTGTGGTACAAACAAGGTAGGGAGTGTGTGGAAGAAGGCTGCAACTCTGTGATAGATGCATGTCCGTTTGCACTGCGAAAAGGGGTACACCTTTCCTCCTCATGAACAACGGCAAAGTAGCTTTGCTAGGGTGTGGCAAGTAGGATTATGAAGGGTTTGCAGTTGCATGGAGTCTCGACAAGCAAGATTCCAGTACTATAACCAAGGAAAAGGTCCTGGCAGCCGTGTTCCTCTGTGGCTCAGTGCGGACAGGAGACATTGGGAAAGGTGCAGCCCATCAAGGAGTTCTGAGCAGCTGCAGGGTCAGAAGATCATTCGAGTACTCAAAGCTTCGGAACCTTTCAAGCGGTCAAACCTACGTTCTTGCTGTCTGATTTGCACTTCTTAGGCCCACTAACTTCCCTTAGGGTTTGGGTTGTGTTTAGGGCTAGGATCCCCAAAATCATGGCTGCTCTTTAGTATCTTGGAGCCATAAACCCTCAGCACATGGGGACCGCAGAGTTCCTGGGTGCGCGAAACAGCGCGCAAAAAGTGTGTCATGCTAGATTCTGGATTTTGAATCCTCCATCTTTGCCTTAAAGTCAGGGTTTGAACGCGAAGTTTTGGGGGCCTTGCTGCTTTCAGGCCACGGAGTTTCAGTTGAGCTCTGGGATGGAGAGAGGGAACATGTGGATAAGATTCATATGTAGGCTTCGCTAGGCGTATCTGAGAAGCCAGCCGCAAGCTAAGTTTCCGATTCAGGAAAATACCTGGATAAAACTCATCCGCATTGGAACCGGCGGTCCGGATTTAGTAGAAAGCAAAAGTAGCGAAGCCATGTGGGTGTTTGTCAAAATTATGGCCCCTTTTTTGGGTACCCTAGATATTAAGTGCCG
>CAJNIZ010047126.1:65738-76235 GCA_905231905.1 Symbiodinium pilosum | reverse complement strand
TTTTTTTTTTTTTTTTTTTTTCCTGAATTTTTATAGGGGTCCAAAAAGGGTCCATAATTTTGCAAACCACCCATGTGTTCCTTGGTAAATTATTGTCAGGCAGAGCGGCGGATGCGTGTGATTAGTACGTGAGTTGTAGATGCCTCTGTGCTCGGCCGTTGCAGCTGAGCATCAAACCCTAGAGAATTTAGGGTTTAGGGTTTAGGAGCCTGCTGTCCTAGCTCTCGAGAAGATTTAACAATTTAACATGAGGACCTAAGGCAGAAAATCAAATTGTCAATGCTAAGTCAATATAGCTGCAGCCAAAGCCTCAACCCCTTTGTGTTGCAACCCTACCGAACAAAAACACCGAAAACCAAAAGCTCTAAAGCATGCACCCCTGAATGCTCAAGTCTAAAGCTCCACACCTTTATGAAGCTCTAAAGTCCCGAAATCCTAAACCCTGAAGTCTGAAGCCCTTCGAGGCCTGGATGCTGGGTGTGCGGCCCGGCTGGACCGTCCTCACCATCGAGGGCCAGGCGGTCCAGACGAAGGCATGGGTGGTTCTTTTGCATCCCCCAAGCTGGTCCCAATTATCCAGCCAACCAGAACTCTTGGGGAGGTTGCGTGGCGGGGGGGATATATAGGGATTAGATAGGGATAATGGAAAAGAACATGGAAACTATACTAGAGTAGGGTATATATTGTGGAAGATTGTCAAAAGTGTGGTCTCTTTTTTGGGATGTTTTGGCTACTGTAAATACTCGGGGTAAATTGGCGACGCAAAACGGACGGTCATTTTGTCCACAGTTCCTTGAGAATCGGTCAGACCCCAAACCCTGGATACCTAAACTTTTGCCACCCCTGTGAGACCCTGAGCTAGCAATCCCTAGACCCCCCCCAGGCCCCAAGCCTAGGTAGAGAAAAGTCCAGGTTATAACCAGGTAACAGGTAATGTTTTATGGCCTCCCGTGCATGCACTATAGATAGCAGTCGTGCTTCGTAATGTGTTTATCCAGCTCCAAGCCACTGTCGCGTACGGTCTCTTATGTCTTTTTGAGAGCCCTGTGTTAGAGCCCATCCATGAGGTTAATTCTGGGTATGGGCTATAGGGGAGATGGGAGGACTATTTAGGTACTACTACAGGAATACGGGGGTTCTGAAAGATTTAAACAATGGAGAAGCAGATGGAAACGGGGTGGCAAGCGGAAGCTGAGTGTATATAGGAGTTATAGGGGGCCCACATGGGGGTTGTTCGAGATGTTGCGCCCATTCTGGAAAGCAGTGCTTTAAGGACCAAAACGCATCATGATGTAGAACAATGGTCTGTCAGAATCCCTGTATGTCCCAGGGGTTCCAGCCCTAAACCCTAAACCCTAAACACTAGATCCTGGACCTCGCCTCACACCCATTTGTTGTGGTTTTGAGCCATAGTCTAAGCTAGTACCCTCGTAGTAACCCCCCTAATACTCCCCTATATAATCCCTTACATAGCCCCCCTTTACGGAGTTTAGACCCTAAACCTTAAACCCTAAACCCTATATAACCCCCCTTTAAGCAGTTTGACTTATAGCTCACATGACCAACATCGCCACTAGGAGGAGATTGAAGAAGCGCTTTCCGCCGTGGTGGACACGGAGAAGCGGTGCCATAGCTGAATTTAGAGTCTAGGTTTTAGGGTTCAAAGTTTTTGGGTTTGCCGGTTGTTGTATGGATGTCTCAAAGCTGTGGGCCATTGTCTTGGACCCACTCAGAGATGATGTGAGCCATGGTCTTAACTCCTCCGAGGGGGTTATATAGGGGATTATATAGGGACTATTATATGGGTTATCAAGGGGGATACTAGGAGTTTAGGCTATGGCTCATGTAAGGCTGAAAAGTACTTTGAATACTGCGGGTGTGTTTCTAGGGATCTCATAGTGGTGATCTGATTTCTTCATGTAACTTTACTTTGGAGAAGTTCTGGGTTTGCAAGCGCATTCACAATTCCGATCTGCCCTCTAGCAGTGTATATGTTGCCTCAAGAAGTGTGGAGTTTTGGAGGGCATGGATTCTCTTTGTAGGCAGGTACAGGGGCATACGAATTCCTTCTGAGCGCAATACCTGCAATACCTGCCTCTTGACCAGCCCCTGAAACCCTTATGCATTGCAACCGGACAAGTGAATTCGCCTCAGGCCACTTGAACGATCCCCCAACCTGCCATCTCCCAACCCCAAACTGAAGGCATGTGATTCAGACTGTGCGGCTCACAGCGCCAGGAGAGAACTCATATGGAACGCGTTGATATACTATATTGGTGATTATATAGGGATTATAGGGTATATATGGGGGATTATGTAAGGATACTGGAAAAGAAAACGGAAACTACTACATTGTAATAACATGCTATAATATCATGGGCAGCGGGCGTTTACTCTTGGCGAGGGCTCTTGGATTCACTGTCGTTGGCGTGTGATCTCAAGGATCTTCCTGAATAATATATAGAGTCTTGGCTTTTGGAAGTTCTAGAACCAGTATTATATCCAAGTCTACAATATTTTAGGCATGAGCACTGTAGGCAATTTTGAGTACGATTGTTGAGGAAGAAAGTTCTCCTTTGGTTAGTGTATTCTATGAGAAGGCTATTATCTTAATGCCTGCGACCGCTAAACAACACTCAGGTATGTGGTGTGCTTTGAGAAGGGCCAGGGCAAGTTTGGCACAGAGGCTCCAGCAGCTATTTAGCTTCTGTTGAAAAAATTCTGCATGATTGGTTTTTTTGTGTCTCCTGATGCATGAAAGTCCAGGTAGACACCTTGATAACGACAGCAGTGTCTAGAGGGCTTTTATGGGCTTCAATGCTAGCCTGGCAATTGCAGCTTGCCTTTCCCAAAACTCCCAATACGAGCCTTGTCATCGTGCATCGCTGTTCTTGGGTTCTCTTGCGAAAGACAGTCTAGCCGACGTTGCTGTTGCTTGTTTAACGTCACCGGTTTTAGAGATCCTCGCGGTGTCTGGGCGTTTCTCCCATGCTAGACAAGGTTCTTGGAGGCTGACAAGCTAGGGCAGAGATTTTTGCACTTATAATCAGGTGTATCCGATGGCCTAGGGCCCTTGATGCTGTGTTTCGTAAGATGCGTACCTATGTGGCACCCTCTTGCATTTTGAGGTCTTGTTTGATTTATCGCGTGGTGTTTTCCCGCAGGCGCTTTTGTGGCAGTAACTTGGGATGCAGGTTGCTGCACACGGCATGCCACGTGATGGGGTTGCGATTGCGGGAGGGCAGTTTGTCGTTCTTGGCCTTGAAGAATTTGGCACAGGCCCGAAGCTTGAAATTCATGGCTCTTTCTGCACTTCTCTCCATATGCTGCTCTTGACCTGGGAACAGTAACAAGTTTAAAGCTCTTGGCAAGTTGTTACCTGGGTCTAAATGATAAGGTCCGGTAATCCGGCGTAGCTTTTTGAAACTAGATAGGGCAACAACTTGTGCAGAGCCGCAGGACATGTTAGAACCTCCGTAAATGTCCTGTCAAGCCTTTTCAAACTTCCAGATATGTCTACCCTGACCGTATCGTTGAATTTCATATCTCTCAGCCTTTGCAGCCTATAGGGTTTAGGGTTCAGGGCCGGATGTAAACCTTGTGCTAAACTGGAGAAGCCTCACGGCCTTGAGGGCCAAACTCTGCTTTAGCCTTCCCTTAAATCGGCCCCCACCACCCTCCCGCCTCCCTTATTGTTATTACCATTACAATTAGGATTATGAATATGAATATTATTACCATTACCGTTATCATTTTCTCATGGTTTTGACGATGATGATGACGATGACGACGACGACTACTACTGCTGCTGCTGCTGCTACTGCTACTACTACTACTACTACAACTACTGCTATTACTACTACTACTACTACCACTATTACAAATATTATGTTTTTCATTGTCACTAGGCCCTCACCAGACCTCCGAAGCCGCGCCAGGCCAAGGAGAAGGCGGAGCGTGAGAAGCGGCAGCTAGCCAAGCTGCGGAAGGAGTTCCGCTTTCAGGCGGCTCAGGGTTTGTAGTCTCAGGTAATAGGGTTATATAGGGGTTTTATGAAGGTTATATAGGATGATATAACTTTTTTTGGGGATATGGGGCTAAAGTGGAATTTACACAGGGTTTAGGGTTCTCCAAAATGAGGGGTCCCTTGATAGGTGGAATATAGCATATTGGATTACATTTTGGGTTGGCTTGTACTATACTTGGAAATTACCCGATTCATTGCCAAGGTTTGTCAGTATGGGGTCTACGGGTCTAGAGTCTAGACTTTGCCTGAGACATCGTTTCGTACTTGTGTGTTTTTTTTGTCGTGAGAACACTTTGGGAAGTACATCCCTAGATCTTACCTCCCTGCTTGCCGACCTTCAATGTGACTGCCTTCAGGGCCGCATCGAGCGTACCGAGCATCGCGGCACCACAGTTTCACAGTTTGAAAGGGCCGGGTCCCAAGCGACATGTGAGTGGTGATGCCAGGATCAAAGCCCCTGAACCCTGAAACCCTGAGCCCTAAACCCTAAAACCCCAAACCCCAAACCCCAAAACTCAAAACCCTAAACTCTCAAACCCTAGAACCTTAAACCCTAAACCTTATTCTTTTCAACGATGGAGGCTTTCAAGCCGGTGTATGTTTACGGCTCAGATCACCACAAGTCTTCGCAAAAGCCGCGCTTGTCTGTGAAAATCATTCCTTGCAGCTGCACCAGCTCTCCTTGGAGATGATGGCCCTGCAACTCTTCTGACGTCTTTGGACACTTTGCATTTGTGTTTGAGGCTGTGCATGATGTTTGGATTTGTACACTTTGAAAATACAATTCGACAAGAGAAGATCAGCTCAGGCTTCACAGGTCTTTGTCTTTGGCGTTGCTTCTAGCTGAAGCCGTACGATGCTGCTCGGCGGTCAGGCAGCAACAGGGTTGAATCTTGGGATGTTTTGTTTTTGTCCATCCAGGTCATTACGGCCGTCTGGTCAGAACCAGTTGACTTGAGACTTTATGTAAGTTATATAGGGGACTACTATAGGGCATGTTAAGGGGGATACTAGGAATTTAGATTATGGCTCAAACAGCAGTTTCCATTTCCTTTTCCATTACTATTATATATTCCCCATAGAACTCCTATATAATCCCTTTAGAAACCTAGGGGATATTAAGGGGGATACGAGGAGTTTAGACCGTAAAGTCAAATTTAGAACCCTGAACCCTCCACCCTGAAGCCTACTATAGGGGAGTTTAGACTTTAAAGCACAGCCCAGGCAGCAGCAACGTGAGGAGGCGATCGACACCATGCAGATGGAGCTTGATGCCCGTGGCTCCGCGTGTGACGGCCTCTTGTCTGAATGTGCTTAGGGTTTAGGGTTTAGGGCATCTTGCTGCGCGGCGGCTGGAGGTAACATGTAGAAATGGCGGCCCGACAAAGGGGTGCCGGGGGGGTGGCATTTCTTGCGACGGCACATTTCTCGAGCCCAACAAACCAAGAATGGTGCGTTGGTTTGTTCTTCCCATTTCGGGTTTCGGACTGACGCCCTAAATTCCCACTTTTCTTTTAACTCCGGAAGCCCTGCGAAAGCCTCCGAAACGTGGGCTTGCTTTGGGCCAATGGGTGGGCTAGAGGCTTGCATAGTAGCTCCAAGCAATGGTGTGAGTGGCTGCCGGGTCCAGGCACCGTAGAAAAGGGTGGGTAATTATTATTTCAAAAACAAATTGTTACTATTAATGTTGTTACTATATTGCTATTATAACTTGCACTATTACGTGTAAGAAGATAGCCATCATGACGTTGGAACAGCTGCCCTAAACCCTAAACACTTAACCATAAACCCTAAACCCTGATGACAAGGTAAAATGATGACACAGATGCTCCGATATTTCAAATTGCCCTTCCCAGCCATCAACGCTTGCAAAGAAGAAAATGAGCTGCAGTATGAAATGCCAACTGCCGATGCTGATGTGCTCTACATCTACCCCAAGGAGTGGTTTAGTCTCTGGTGAAGATGGATGACCCCTACGTTGCTCAATACTTCTTGCAATTTTTTCTCATTCTTAATTGAGTCCCGCCACAGGAGGATCACAACGGCGCCTTTGCTTTGTGTGAAGACAAGGGGTTTATCGACGGGCACATGTGCTTCCGCCTCATGTCCATGGCTCGTCATTTCTCCGTGCATTTTGTGCGTGTGGCATCGGTGCAAGAAGCCATCGCCTACGTGAAGGCGCTGCCTAGCACGATGAGGCTCTGGCAGGGCCTTGCGCTTGTGGTTAAAAGAGGGGGTATTGTCCTGCTGGTATCTTGCTTCAGCATAGGTCTTGCATTGAGAGTCTGCCGTAGCTAGTTTGTGGGTTAAGATTTTGGCATTGCCTACCCATATGAGGCTGAAGCATGTCGTTCTTGGTGGGCATGGCATGTTCCGAGCAATGACGTGGCTTGGAGGTGTGAGAAGGCCTACGACATTCTCATGTGAGCGACAGCTTGGAGTTCCTTTGTGCTACAACTGCCTAAGCCCTAAGACCAAAATCCTAAAGCCACAAACCCTAAACCATCCTAGTCCTTTAAACCCTAAATTCTGAACTAAAATCCAAGGTGGGGAAATGCAAGCAGCCAGAGTCAGTCTTTCATGCCTTACTTGCACGTTGACGAGCCCACAGCGATTGAATTCCTCAATGTGGCTTGGCAGTTTAGGGTTTAGGGTGGGGTTAGGGTTTAAGGGTTTAGGGGTTTAGGGGTTCAGGGGTTTAGGGTTTAGGGTTTAGGGTGGGGTACTCGTATACACTTTTTTTGGGCCCTGGGTTCCTTACACAACTTACGGACAGGCAAGAGGGCAAGCACCCTCGTTGTTATATGGTGACTGGGCTACCAAGGTGCTTTACCCTCACCTGATCATTGACGGCGCTGACAGTCATGACAAATATCATTCCACAATCTTCTTGGACTCCTGCAACAATGGCAAGCCGGTGAAACTAGGTACCCCAGTAGTAGCCTTTTCCCTGTCTATTTTGGGGTCTCCTTATTAAAGCTGAATATTGGAAAAAAGGGTGCCCTTATGATTTGAGAAGTTCTGGCTGAGCCCTACTTGGGAAGCTAGGAAAGACAAGAACATGCTCAACTTCGTCGCGCACCGCCTGGCAGGTGCAGAAATCTTTGCCTCCCAGGTGGCAGTTTCCCAAAACAGAGGGTTCAGGGTTTAGGGCATCATAAGCCCCCCAAAATTATAATCCTTATTATGAGGATCCCCAAAAAGGGGCCCATAATTTTGGGAAACCTCCAGGTCAGTTTTAACGCTGGTGAGTTCGTGCTTGACAACTACATTCACTTCAGTGCAAGTATCAAGAGCGAGAAGACTGGAAAAGATGAGATGATAAGCACCATGTTCGGCCCGCACCTGCGCGAGCTAGAGTTTCATCCGAACAGATTTTGTAAAAAAAAAGAGCCAGTTGCCGCGGAGAACATCAAGCAGTGCGCAGAGCTGTGCCAGGCAGCTGGCGACAAATGTGGCGCCTTCACCTATATTCCAGGTGATGCCAGTGGTGATTCCTGCTTCCACAGCAAAAGATTCTTGCGCTTATTGGCAGAATGATTTTTAGCTTCTGAAGAAGGGAGCTGTTTGGAGGTTACCCAGTCGAATCCAAGGATGCAAAAAAAGAGGAAAGTCCGAGCAGGGTGCCATGGTCTTCATAAAGACGGCTTCTGGGCAAGAGGAAGATCCCGCAATTATGGAGGACCACACTGCGGAAGAAAGATAATGCTGCTTGGCTCCAACTACTCTTGCATCACCGCATGTGAAATCATCCCCAATGTTGTTGCATCTCCAATAGGACTTCGCTTAGCATGTCAAGACATTTGCCTGATTGTTTGGACAGTGAGGTCGTGTGCCACTCGGACCATGCGTGAGCAAATGTCAGCGCATTGCTTCGCCACTTCGTAGGTGTGTTTGCAACTCCGACAGACATCCCCTGTTCGCTGGGAAAAGAACATTGAGTTTGACCGTTGGGGCATTCGCAAGCAGGGGATGTGGCGGAGATAGGCGAAGATGTTCCTCGCGACTCATGGACGATAAGGGTAGTGTCCAGAAAAATAGACTCCTATAATGGGGTAGATGGGAATGATGTAGACTTATACACACTATTATAATACAGTAGTTTCCATTTTCTTTTCCATTATCCCTATATAACCCCAATAATTTAGGGAAACTACCATGTAGAGTTATACTAGTTTAGGGTTTAGGGGTCTCTGAGCTGTTGTCTAACGCCTAGTATCCTCCTGCATAAAGTCTATAGTACTTCCTTATATATTCCTTATACCCCGCTTTAGACGTTTAGTCTATAGCTCAAGTGGGATTCTATGATTCCGTTGGATTTTCCGCACATGGGGAGTTTTGGCAAACAATTCCTACGTAAGTCCAAGAAGGACCTATACTTTACAATCTCCTCATCGTCCCCATCTGTCTGTCCATCTTCCTTCAGGATTTGCAAGGGAAACCCTAGTGGTCTGTGGAGACAGCCCTGGCCCGCACCCAGCTACAAACGTGGCGTGGCCCAGCTTATGTCATGTAACTAAACAGCAGACAGCGAATGGTTGTTAGAAGTTTGCTAAACCGCCAAGAATGGTAAAAGAGGACTGAGAAGAGCGGACATTTTGAACATAACGTAAAGTCGTTGCTCAGTATCAGTGGGTTCTGCTCATGCAGATTTCCCCTGCGCGTGCTGTTCAATTGGGTTTCCTTACTTTCCCCATTAGTCAGGATTACTCTAGAATATTATGCCAATCAAGCCTGATCGAGGGGGAACCTAGGGCCTGGTAAGAGAACCCATGATACAATGGCAGCTCCTTCCCTGAACCTTCTGCAAGGAATCTTTTCCCTGTTGTAAAGCACTCGCAGCCCCGGACTATTGAGTACTCCGAGTTATTATGGCACTTAAATCCTAAACTCTACACCGTAGTTTCCATTTTCTTCTCCATTATCCCTACATAATCCCTGTATTGAATATGCGCCTTTTTCAAATATACTTGGGCTCAGATGATGAGTTCTGAGCAGCAAGTTTCCCCTGCAGATGGTGGCCTACTGGGTTGTTTCAGGAGACGATTTCTTGTGCTTTTGTGTGGTACTTGGGGGACAGTGATTGCTATGGGTAATTGGTTGGCACTGAAGCGGAAGACATGGCAAGCCTGAGCGAATTGTTTCATATATGGTGATGCTGGTAGACCGCTGCTCTAATAAATCAGAGCGATAATAGCAATATCAACAATAGCAAATCCTCCCTGATGTTTGTTGGCGATTGAAGGGCGTCCAGCCGGAGAGGCAGAACCCTGATAGAGCTCTCTTGCTCGTATCAACCATTCGGTGGTTGATTGGGTCTCTTCTGGATGCAACGCGATTACCACTTGTTTCTTTGATCAGTCAGGCTACGACCATAGGCCCTCCATTAACAAAAAGCAGAAGTGTAGCAGCAGTCGCTCGTTTGCAGAGCAGCTATTTTGGGCTCATTATAGTCTGGATTTCTCTCTCGACCGGTTGCTTGTTGTAGATCCCAAAGCCCTCGCCCGCCCGAGAACCTGTTTCAATCCTCAGACTTTGCCCCTCAGTCTGTGGCAAGCTCCAAGATTCCTAACGCGATAATTGTTATTATTATTATTATCATTACTACTATTGTTTTACTACTGCTACTATTATTTCTAGTATCATTACTATTATATCTATAATCGGTAATATGTGTTCGCATTAATAACCATCCACTCGATTAATGCGTCTCCATTTCGGGGGGGGAGGGCCCGGAACAGTAATGCCAAAGATGCAGGCTGGCAAATCTATCCAGAACCAGCTACAAGCTCTAATTTAGATCATTGTCCCTGAAAAACACATCTCTAATTGTTGGTGTAGGTAATCAAAATTATGTTCCGGCGGCGGGATTTTATAACTATGGGTATAGTCGTTAATGTGAAGTAGATCATTAAGGGCAGTATGTAATCAGTATCTAGCTTTTACTGAACGGCGGCAGTCTCCAAACCATCTTCCCAACGGGCCTACACCCCAAGCTAACATACAGGCCTGAATAATTAGCAATTTTGCGGTTCTACTGTGCTTGTATGGCTTCACTATAGAGTACCTCGAGAAAGAGAGAGAGAGAGAGTGGTATCTCGAATAGACCTCCAAACCCTAAACCCGAAACCTGGATAGTACAGAGCCAAGCGCCTCCTCCTTCTGCCAAAGGTTTGCACCTGCCTGGAGGCTGGTTTAGGGTTTGGGATTTAGGGGGCGTGGATGGGGGCTGGATATCCCAGAAAGGGATGCAATTTGCAGGATAATATTGCATAAGAACAGGATTCTCTATGAACCTGTGTGATTGTATGGTTTGGTGAGCTGTTTTTGGGATCTTCTGCAATGCTGGAAGGAGTCTGTCGAGCATAAGAGTGTGCGGGTGAAACTTCACAAGTATTGATTGTTGTGTTATGTTGGGACATTCGGTTTGCAATCTGAAATCTCTAAGCAACCCTAAACCCAAAACCCTA
>CAJNIZ010047126.1:48264-65419 GCA_905231905.1 Symbiodinium pilosum | reverse complement strand
ATAACCCCAATATATAACCTATAATCCCTATATAGCCCAGTATAGTAGTTTCCATTTTCTTTTCCATTATCCCAATAATGGCTATCCTTTTGGGTTGGGCCCCCAGCCGCTAAGAGTGGTATACTAGGAATATTGAAGGACCCCAATATAATTACCATTATCTCCTGAGGTCACTATTAGTGGGTGGGGCCCCAACCCCAGCTATCCTGGCCCAAGCTTTGGATGTTTTGATGGTAGTGTGGGCATGTCAGGATCTACAGTAGGCAAAGAGGCATGCCAGTTCCAAATCCCGTAGTTTGCGCCCCAATGCCAAAGTCTTACACTGTGGAAGCATGAGATACTACCAATATCATGGTCCTAGATTCAGAGTGTAATTAGGGTACCTCAGATAGATCTTCCAGTTATATAATTAACTATTCAGGTTTCCCTACACTACCACACCTTTAAATCTCTATAACACAAATTTGTATTTCATTTTCAAAATTTCCAGTTGATCATCAATTGCTAGGGTTATCTAGAAGAATCTCTGACGAACTGAACCCCCCCCTAAAGCCATTGACAAATCTTAATGGCCAGTTGAAAATGACATCGGTCATCTGAATGTCCCTACATAACCTCTATACAGCCCTATAGAGCCCCATATTCCTGTTGCCATACCAGAGACTGGTACATATGGAGGGTTCTACGGGATGATTTTTGGCTCTTTTGGGGGATCGTAGAGTCTTGCGAGATTGTCCCACATGTAAGTTTCAGATGTATTGAGACTCTTGGTGTGCAACAATTCGAAATCATCTTGCTCGAGTACTGGTTTGAGTGCCTCTTGAACAAATAGTCCTCCTAGCACACCTAAACCCTAAACCCTAAACCCTAACACAGCATGTGCAGGGTTCTCCAACTTGGGTTTCACTGTTTCGGGGTGCAGCTCTGGCCATGAGCACTGCAGCTTCGCATACACTGGCACAAGTGCAAAGTATCTGGCAGTTGCACAAGGCCGGATACAAAGAAAGGCTTCGGATATTTCTCAGCCCAGACATGTATTCTCCTTCATCTATGAAAGTAGATTTTGATACTGGAAAAGGAATGGAAACTAAAGGGATTATACAGGGGCTTTCTAGCGATTATAGGGTATATGTTGGGGTTATATTGGGATAATGGAAAAGAAAATGGAAACTACTATAAAGTTACTTTGCCAGTGCTCTTGGTAAATGATAGAGGCGGAGCTGCTTGAAGGATACCTCCCGTTGGCACTCGTGTTGTCTGTTCATGCAATGTGGAATATCCCACTCTGGTACTGCACGCTTGAATGCCCTAATCTGAGCCTAAACCCTAAACCCTGAGCCCTGCATCCTAGACCCGAAAGCCAGTCCACCAAAAGGTTGCACATCGATATTCTCAACTTTTATCACCTCAGCAAGTACCTCATCCTACCAATGACGCAGCGGCTCATCTGCAGAGGACAGAGACAAGTGTAAAGCATTGACGTTGCAGCTGTGACTACAGGTAACCCGGTAGACTTGACCTTTCAAGATTAGGGTTCGGTTTCACACTGCAAGGACTTGAAGTCTTGGAGTTAGTTGATTTAGCTGGGTTGCAGGTCCTACTTGCGCCTTGCAATTCTGTGACCCGTCCTCCTTCTCAGCAGGTATGTACGGACAGCTGGTTGAAACATTGTATGCGGTAAATGCATTTTCAACGTTTGTTTTACTTGATGGACGTAAGCCGGCAACACAAGAGCCAACAGCCGCCACAAACCACAAGACTCAAATCCCTCAACGTCCTGGAAGCCTTTCACCAGAGACCGCAAGCTTCAATACCAATCAGTCGATATGCCAACAATGTCTCCCAGATTGCACATGTTGAAGCGTTACCAACCCTATATAACCCTAAAGCAGGTTCCCAAACAGCGGGAAAATCCTCGATTCAGACCACCTCGGATTTTGGGTGCTCCTTAGGTGGACCTGAGGCCCCGGAATCGTGCTTGCAGTGCGATGCGCGTGCCGAATCAGTCGATGTAGACCCTGAATTGTGATACCTTATTCTCTCAAAACCTGGCATATGTGGGTTTTCTGAATATCCCTGCCTTATCCAATGCCATTTGCATTTCAGGACATTTTTCTCTTCAGGGCTCACCTTTCATTCCATGTAGATTGCGGTGCCATGCTTTTGTATGTGTCCGGTTAAGTTTTGCGATGCCGCCGTAAAGTACTTCAAAGCTATACAAATCCACCCACGAAGGCCTGCGCAATTTTAACCTGAGACCCTAACCCCAAACCCTTACCCTAAACCCCAAGCCTAAAGCCTAAAACCCTAAAACCCCAAACCCTAAAAACCCTAAACCGTAAATAGTAGTTTCCATTTTCTTTTCCATTATCCCTGTTCAACCAAACCCTCAGCCTTAGGCCCCGGAAGTGCGCCTTCGTAGAGATGTTGACCAGCCAGCCGCAGCCACCTGACCTGTCCTCAGCGTTTCCGACTTGCAGTTGGGATTTTGGGGTTGATTACCATTACTTAGGGTTTGGGGGGGGTCATTCTGGTTTTAGAAATTTTGGAACCTTAAATCCCTAAGTAATGGTAAGTTTATATGGGCTTAGGGTTTAGGGTTTAGGGGTCAACTTAGGTCCGGCTAAGGGAGCAGCAGGGGACGCATAGGGTCGCAGTAACGGGTGTATTCTTAGGTCTCTCTGGGCGGGTTACGGGGATTTATGGGGTTTAGGGCTTGGGCGGGGCCCTAACTTAGGGACCTGAAACTCCCACCTCCGCCTCTTATCAGTAGCCAGAGTGGAGATTTCAGTCATCCTTTTTGAGACGTCTCCCCGCAAGTGAAAGCAGCCTTGATGGAGGGAGAAAGTATAAGTTTCCATTTTCTTTTCCATTATCCCAATAAAACCCTTAACCTAAACCCTAAACCTTCCAACCTAAATCCTAAATAGTAGTTTCCATTTTCTTTTCCATTATCCCAATAAAAACCCTACATGACCTTATATATCTATTACCTACATTGGGCTATTCGGATCCCTAGGCTTTGGACCCATTTTTTCACCTCCAAGCCCAATAAAGGTAGGGTGAAAGCCCGTAGTGCAGTGAAAGTCCTAAACCTTAGACCCTCAGCCCGAAACCGTAAGCCCTAAACGCCGAACCTTAAACCCTAAACCCTAAACCCAAACCCAAACCCAAAACCATAAATCCTAAACCCTACACCCTGAACCCTAAACTTCAAACCTTCAGCCCTAAACCCTAAACCCTAGGTAGCAGGACCACCCGAAAAGTCCAGTGGAGTCATGGGGATGTTGGGTCTTGCACCCCCCCGTCGAAAAATCTTTGCGGACAGTTCTGCCTAGTACAAGCTATCAACATACTATATTGCGCTGTAACTACATATTTTACATATGAAAGTATACTGTAATGTATTATAATGAACCATAAGGTACCACATGTACTAGAATGTACTTTAGTGTGCTTTAAACTTACTTTAATGTACTTTGATGTATCACTATAATGTACTATAATGTGCTATGAGGAAGCCGCCCTAGACCCCAAGCCCTGACGCAGTATCATGCCCAGTCTTGGTTCCTCAGCCACTGGTGGGGTACTCCAGCCGGGCACCCGGAGAGTAACGCGGAGAATAACATTCCCGCAGGTTATGTTCGAATCAGGTTAGCATGTTCAAGCAATCTAGCTTCATTGTGTACACTCTACATATAGCAGTGTTGCGCATGTAGAGGAAGAGCACCAGAGACTAGGGCTAGCCGTTCCGAATTCGACCTGCTTGATGGGTTTCTCATGTCAAGCCCGACGTGTTCCAGCCCATTTGGAGCCTTTGTTTTTACAGCACCTTCTTGATATCCTGAGAAGCTGCTGTGGAAGCTGCATGGGAATGATGCTGCGGGCTGCAAGTATTTTTTCCGTTCGGACTGTCGTAGGGGTGCATGCCTGCTTGTGGTGGTGGAATTGTTTCTGGGTATGAACAGGCATCGTGGCCATGTTACAAGGCAGAAAGTCCACAAGCGAAGATAGTGAGAATGGGTCAGCTTTCGAATTCCCGGTTCCTGGACTCTCATCCACTCGAATTCCTAAATTCAAAGCCCCCAAAGTCTCTAAACCTTCAAAGTGGCACGCTTAACAAAAACCAATATGCCAACAGACCTGAACAAATCCCTACGAAGCTCTCATGCTGCAAGCAGGGGTGTGCCAAGAATGCTAGCCCGCCAGGCGCCAAAGCAGGGAGATGATCATCCCGCGGCTCTTCCAACTACAAATCCTAAACGCCTGTACGATTCAACCGCCCGAACCCAAACAACACTCAACCCGAAACGAAATGTTGAGCCTTCTTGGCAAGGTCACCAAAACGCTAGATACCCCCATGTAACCCTGTATATCCATACGTTTATACATATCTTTCATATCCCTATATACTTGCATAACCCCTGTGTACTCTTTATGGCCACCGGAGGTCGTGGGCCTGGCGGACTCTGTGCTAAAGCACTGCGCCACTCGCGGCCTCACAGCCGACAGCTCCTACTGGACCGGGGAGTTGACTGCGGTTAAAGGGTTATATTGGGGTATATATAGGGGGTATATAGGGGTTATATAGGGGTTATATTGGGGTTATATAGGGGTTATATGGGGGTTATATTGGGGTTATAATTGGGGTTATAATTGGGTTAAGGGTTCATGGTTTAGGTAGGGACACTCCCGAAGCATAACCAAAGTAATATCCTAGTCCTCGCTGGAATAACAGTAATGCCAATACCAAGAATACTTACTAGTCTTTATTGATATTGCCCTTTTTTCGCTACTGTTGCTAAGATTACACTATGTAATATGAGTGTTTGGTGCATTGCTTGCCTAGGTTGAACGTGTCTAGAAGTAGGGGGGGGGGGATGACTGAAATCAGGGGTCCCTTGCCGGGTGGTCCCTGCAACGGGGCTCGTCATGATCCATACGCTTCAGGGCGCCCTCCTTTGAGAAGTATCCAGCAAGACAATGCGGAGGATGCCTTGACAGACCATGTTGGAGTTATAGACCCTTTTAAGTAGATAGAATATAGGGTATATGGGGATCTTATTATAATATACCCAAGGCCATATTCTATCTACTTCAGGGGGACTACAATTAGAGCATCCTACATGAGACATGAGCCAGGGTAATTGTGAGGCAAAGCAGGCCTCAAACTTGCATATAGAAACATCCATGAATTGCCGTGGCTTAAGAATATAGTAGTTTCCATTTTCTTTTCCATTATCCCTATATAATCTCCATATTCCTCCTAAACCCTAAACCCTAAATAGTAGCTTCCATTTTCTTTTCCATTATCCCTATATAACCCCAACATATTATGGTTACCCTGTCAAGAATCCTGTTACCTCGCAGATGACTCAAGAGATATGAAATCCGGGGTTGAAAATTCCTGGCAATGATTTTATCAAGGGTCAGGGTTTTGAAATGAAGCTTAGGGTTGGGGATTGTGGGCTTCGCTGTAAGTGTTTTGTTGTCTGCTGATTTCCGACAAGGGTTTCATTGCATCTGCATGCTGGTGGGGTTTATCTGTCCTATCTATTCGGGGGTTTCCCGAGCAAGTGCAGCACGCAACCCAGAGGAGACTTTCTTGGTTCTGGACTTATTAGGGCTAGGCAAATGAGCTACAGGGGCTTTTAGGGAAGTATCATAAGGGAGTATTGGGGGGAATACCAGGAGTTTAGACCATGGCTCATGTAACCCTTAACCCTGAACCCTAACTTTTTTTTATAGCCCTACATCATTCCCATAGCCCCATTATAGGAGTTTAGATTATAGCTCAAATGATGAAAAGGCTTTCGCCAATTTGCCTGCACCTCTTCGGACTTCGCCTCTCTGCAGTGAAGCGGGTTCCGGGAAACGAGGGCTCTTCTCCCATTCCCCAAGCTTACTATAGGGTTTAGGGTTTAGGAGGAATATAGAGATTGTATAGGGATAATGGAAAAGAAAATGGAAGCTACTATTTAGGGTTTAGGGTTTAGCGCTAAATCCATGATTAGGAAAAGCCCTCCTTGTAAGGGTCTTAATAGTAGGATCCCAATTATACTCCCTATTAAGGGGACGGGGTTCATTAATCACATCAGGAGTACATTACTCGGAGCTCGTAGGGCATAAGGGAATATAATCCCCATGCAAAAGATATCCCCTGATTCCTGACTGACCCTCAGTAAAACAAGTAAAAGAGATTTCTTACAGTTTTAGATGCGGGTACAAGATTGCGAACATTCATTATAAAGGGGTTGGGGGTCAACCCTAAACCCTAAACTCGAGAGTTTAGTAAACCATCTCTACCTTCAATTCCGATTCTGCTCGGACAGCAAACAGCTTTGCACCAGTTTCGCTGGCTTGGCTCCTGTGCCTCCTATGTCTCATGATATGCCTACCTAATCCCTAAACCTTAGGTAACTGCTGAAAGCACCGTTTCTTCTTTGTGAAGGATCTGGGCGTTTGCCTGCAGGCTGTATGAGAAGCAGAGTGCTGGCCTTGGGAGCTTGTTTTGGGTCATTTGGGTCAATAGAAATTGTATAGGGTTCGTGCCCGGAGTTTTGAGCGGGTTTTGGTAGTTTTTTTTGTTCTTTTGCTTTGAGTTGTTTATGACCCTAGACAGTTTCTATTTATCCTGAGCTTGAGGGTTTAGGGTTGCTCAAAGCTTTTGACAGTTTAATCAGTTGGCAAAAGCATGCCCTTTGTGAGGAACCTTTCTTGAATGGACTTTTTGGAGTTCCTGAGGCTGACCCTGAGTTTGACAACGCATTTCTCAAACTCAGGACCCTTGTTTTTGTTTCAACAAAGGTGCTTGGAGTCTCCAGGCTCTTCTTAAATGAATGGGAATAGTCATTGTCATGGCTTTAGCAGTAATAAGGGTAATAGTAATAGCAGCAACAACGACTACGAAGAACGAGAATGATACAGATAGCTAAGATGAAGACTTGTGGTTAGAACGCTGAAGCATTTTAGCGTATCAAGACTTGTTATACTAAAGCTAAACCCTAATCCGCGCGAACTTTTCTTTCAAGACGCAGCTGGCCTTGGTGTGTTGGGGGCTCCAGGCTAACCCCAAACCCTAAACCCTAAACCCTAAACCCTAAACCCCAAACCCCAAACCCTAAACCCTAAACCCTAAACCCTAAACCCTAACCCTAAACCCTAAACCGAGTACCGGCCTTGGCCAGGCTTTGACCGTTCTTGGGGTGTTTTCTGGGTTGCTGTTAAGGAACTTAAATTAAGTTACCATAATGGGTATATATATATATATGGTAAATAATAGGGTTTCCCCAATATAGTAACTTAAATTAAGTTCCTTAACAGCAACCCAGTTTTGGGTTTAGGGTTTCAGGTTTAGGGTCTTGCGGGGAAGGCACTTCAAGGTTGTGAGGGTTTTGTGGGGTTTACGCCTTCATGTCCTGGGAAGTAAGTCTAAATTTCAGGTGGGTAGTTTCCCCCATATTAGCCTTACATGGCCCTTGTATAGTCCTAGATTCCTCATGTAAGTCTCATACAAAACTTTATGCAACGGTGCCCACCTGGTACCTCACCACCTGAAATTTCCCCTTTTTTTTTAAAGTTTAAAGGCCTGCATTGGTTGGGCTGCTGATGTCCAGGGGAAACTCTGTGCCTGGCGGTCAGTTATGCAGTTATGCGCCGTGGGCTAAGGTATACACATCGCCCATTCAAACAGCGCTCCCCCAGCCGCCAAAAAAACTGGGAAGAAATTACAAATGTGCTATGAAATCTATTTCGAAGATTTAGATCGGGGGCAGTACCCTACCTTTGGTTCCTTGGGTTCGCAGCCAGTGAACTCTTCCTGCGCCAAGCTAACTTTGCTGATTCCAGGTGAGATCACAGAGGACCCCACTCAGGCCATCGCAAGGGCACGGAGTGCGGCAGCCCTTATGCAGTTTTGAGGTATGGTTATTTCTCAAAATACTCCTTGTACAATTCTCAGTTAGGGCCCTGACAATCCTTCTAGAACGATAGATGACTGGGTTCTCTTGGGGTCCCCAATTGAAAGAATTTATCTTTGACAGTTCATATTAGTGAGTGTGGATTACATGAACTTGGCACGGCAGTGGCATCTTGAAAGGGGTATCCTTAGATTCTGTGCTGTATTGGCTGCAGGTTTAATCGAGATCTAGCAATTGTGGGCACTTCAGCCATGGCAGCTGCAAAGGCAGATGGCACACCTTTGCAGCAACTCTTGGCAAGGTCGGCCAAAGCGTGCCCACAAAAGATCGCCATCAGAACAGAAAGCGGTGATGCTAGCTACTCTCAGCTGTATTCCTTGGTGGGGCGGGTGTCCGCTGCTATGATGAACTTGGGTATTGGTGCGATGGATCGAGTTGGGTGGCTTTTGCCGAACTGCTTGCAAGCTGTTGCCTGCACCTTGGCCTGTTACAGCATCGGTGCAGTATCCGTCCCGATCAATGTTCGCTATGCTTCCGATGAGGTTGCATACATGGTCAACAAGGTGCAAGCCAAAATGCTGTTTCTTTCAGTCGGCAAGTTGGATGTGCTGCAAGACTTGCCTGCCCACTTGCAGCTGATAGTCATTGGCGCGCAGACATCTCAGCGACTCTCACACAGAAGTTGGGATGAGTTTCTGCAAACCGATGTTGAGGCAAGCTCTGCACCAGTTAGCACGGAGCATCCTGCCCTGATTCTCTTCACCTCCGGGTCCACGGGCCGCCCTAAAGGTGTTCTGCATTCCCATGGGACATGCTGGGCAGCCATCAGGATTTCTGCGGAAGCGTTTCAGCTGCGA
This sequence comes from Symbiodinium pilosum, assembly GCA_905231905.1. Lineage (NCBI taxonomy): Eukaryota > Dinophyceae > Suessiales > Symbiodiniaceae > Symbiodinium > Symbiodinium pilosum. The sequence goes on along the minus strand of CAJNIZ010047126.1, from coordinate 56,643 downwards.
AGTGACGATGTGGTGCTTGTGGGGAAAGCCATTACTCATGCAGGTGGTCTTCAGACGCAGCTGCTGCCAACTCTGATTCTAGTCTGCTTGGCAGAAGTTCACGTGCGCTTGACCGCTTCTCAATGCCAGCATGTTTAGTAAGCACAAGAGAAGTCGAACATTGGGGCATCTACCGCGAGTAGAGTGCTAGCAGGAGTAAGCCTACATCTGAAACACTTCAAACTCCAGCATGATTCTCCGGACCCCGGTCATGTAAGGTGGGGTTTTGTTTTGTTATTGGTTTTGGGTGCGTGTATGTAGGCGAATATGGGGTATATGGGGATCTTACTACAATGTACCCAAAGCCATGTTCTATCTACTTAAGGGAGACTATCGGCCCTAAGCCCCAAGGCGCGAAGCCTAGACCCCAAGGCTTGAATTAGTACCTTCGGTCATTAGGGTTTAGGGTTTTAGGGTTTGTTTCCATGTCACGGGGGTGCTCAATACGTATAGAGCTTGCTGAACTCCCATAGCCAGAGCTGCCTTCTCTTTACTCTCCTCTTGAGAAACAAGCGGTAGTACACGGATTTAGGGGGGGGAACATGGCAACGAATATGTTATTCAGGGTAACCCCACTCCCCTGAGAATCACTATTCTACAATGGTATTTTATTGGGGTCTTGACAGCGGTATTTTATGGGGGTATTGATTGGGGCATTGATTATCAGGCAGTTGGGTGTTTATCAGAGGGAGGGGATTACCATCCCTTACGCTGGCAACTCATTTTCGCCTACACCTACATCCAAAGTTTTTGAAATATTCAAACATTACAGAAATGCCCTGTGCCAAAATAATTTCTATCAACCCTCAGCCCCCTCACTCTCCCGATGCAAAGCAGGCAGGCAACCCACAGAGCCTTAAATTGTAAGTTTCTGAACCTCAGCACCTCGGCATTTCAGGTCCCGAAAGCCCTAGATATTCAGCCTTGATTATGCCCTGAGCCCGTAGCCTGCACTAACTTCTGCTTTACAATATCTGGTGACCATGGGGGGCCTGCATCCTACTCCCCCAACTCTTGCATTAGACTGTACACCTCGTGGTTGCAGAGACGGGGTCCCAACCTAACCTGTAGGGCCCTGAAGACAATCTAAAGCGTGTAGGCACCGTACAGTGAGGTCGTGTGGAAAGCTTATGAGCCCTACGTACAGATCCCCAATGTGTATGCATTTTAGCTGCCAGAGCCCGAACCTATCAAGCTTAAGCCCAGGATGATGAGAGGAGAGGTGGTGCTTTCCATGGTCCCGCCAGCGGCCACAGCTGTCGACCTTATCCGGCGCTTTCATGTCAGTGTGTATGTGGCTAGGATGGATGGAGCAGGTTTACATCACGGGCTTGATAGGGCTGTGGGCCATTCATACGTCTGGGAGTCCTTGGGATTACACTGCATCTGCACCAATATAGCCAAAGCTGCAGTCAAGTCTTTAAAAAAAAAGACACAAAAAATCTACCCATCTTTGGAATGTTCCCACGCAGCCTAAGCATTATTGGGAGATCTATGCCATGAAGAAGTATCTCCTGTAGGGTTTCCTCCGCATCTAGGCCTTTTTGCTAGAAGATTCCGCAGAATTCCGTTCAAGTGGCCTAGGGGCCTACAGGATGTTTTCAATATCTGACAGGCCATGCTATCGAGCTTCCTTTTGGATTTTGTGGACTACCTGGAGATATCTGACCACAACCTCCCAAGCTTGAGGCGAGTTATTGGCTCCGGAGACAGCGTTCCTCTACATGTCCAGTCGAGATTCCACAAGCTTTTTGGCTGGCCAGTGCGACTCGGCCCATTCAGGATACACATGTTTTCTAGGGGTCTTCCTACCAAAAAGGGAATACGCGATTTTTCTTGATTTTGTGATCGTGTTCTAGGTTGGAAGGCTGCGGCATCACGGAAATCGGTGGATACTTTGCCACGCAGCCAATTGGGAAGGAGAAGCCAGGTTCAATTGGCCTCCCCACTGCTAGAACAGAGGTGCGACTTGTCGATGTGGATGGCAAGGCCGTACCCTTGGGCCAGCCAGGAGAGGTGCTTCTCAAGACCCCATCTGCAGCAGTAGGCTATTGGGATGATCCTGAGGCCACATCCTCGCTGTTCCAGGATGGCTGGTTGCGGACTGGAGATATTGCCCGCAAGGACGAAGATGGCTACCTATGGTTTGTGGGCCGCCGCAAGCTCATCATAGTTCGCCGCGGATCCAACATTGCGCCTGCTGCAGTTGAGATCCTGGGATGTATTTGGGTACCGTTTCTCAGTGTCCTTTCAGGTTATGATGTATCCGTCTACAAGCGGTTTCAGGAGGCAACGGGAGAAGCCAACGCAGGAGAGTTTTGGCCACGCATCCGGAGGTACAGTCATCGGTTGTGGTTGGAGTGCCTGACGAGTTGGATGGTCAAGTTCCAATTGCATGGGTTTTGGCCAAGGATAAGGCTTGCCCTCCAGCAAATGCATCCCTGGCAGAACACATGTCCAAACGCTTAGCTACTTACGAGGTTCCAGTGTGCCACTGATTCGTTCAGTAAGCAGCCTTTAACCCTTTCTGGAAATTGTACAATCCCAAAAGCATGAATCTAGGTAGAGCCCTGGGTCTGGACACCTCAGGCTACTGGTTTCTGGACGAGATTCCGCTCAACAGCGTGGGGAAGTTTGATCGGGCAGGTCTACAGAAGGCAGCCGAAGAGAGGTGCAGGCTTTCAAAATGTTAGGGATCCCAGTTTTGGGGTTCTTTCCTGTAGAAACAAGGGTTATACTGTGTTGGGGATGTATGGGCCTTCCTGTTTATCGAACCTACTTGGCTTGTCATGGGGACTTTCGAAGTAGTCGTGTAATCCTTGAAGGCCATATGACAACCCCAGTTCTCCCCGTTATTGCAGGGACCCCTTGACTACGGCTCCTAGTAGTTTTTCATTTTCTGTTTAACCATAGCTATATAACCTCACTATATGCCCTAGTATAATATAGTAGTCTCCATTTTAGTTTCCATTCTCCCTTCCAAACAAAAGGTACCAGATCTTGGCGAATGCGCATCGTGCAGGTGCATGAGGGCGGGCCTGGTTGCAAGCCTTCTTTTGGGCAACCAATGCTTGTAAAGGTATACTGCGCAGCTGCACGTGTTCGTCCATCCAAAAAGCAGGCATGGCTCGCTTGTACAGTCATTGCCGTTGCTGTGCCGAATGTCTGGGAGTGTTTTGTACAGAGCCTTTGCAGTTGCCTTTTGTTTGTAACGTGCTGGCCTGATTCGCCACGCGCTGCTCTCATCGTTCCACGTGAACCGCCCGCTGGTCTTGACAAATGATAGAAAATTGAGTTGAGAATCTCCTAGCATATCACGCTATGACGGCAGTGACTCTGGATGCAGGCGCCTTTCCACAAGCCGATGGAGGTTTGCAACTGGGACGTTATCGAGGATTGTTTCTTTTTTGTTTGTTTGCTTACTGGCATTTAGTAGGGCCAGTAGGAATATGGGAACATATCGTATGGGTATCATATAGGCATTATATTTACTTATTTTCTACTAAGAGCCAGTGAGTAAGTCTTTGCTGCCTCTGAAGCTGTGGACCGCCCATACGTGCTGCCCTGAGGTAAACAGATTGATCTTTGATCTTCCACATGAGGCTTTTCATGTAGGGAAATGCTGCGAGTGCCAAACATCATCACTGCAGCCACTGTTTTCATGAGGTATTTTGGGGAATTGACATACACTTGTCGTGCACGGGCCGCCACATTTAGCCCTCCGTCACAACACGAGGCTATTGAACACACCAGCATACTACAATCCTCATTGCAAGGACTCCCAAAAAGATGCCCAACATTTTTGGAAGCCCCAAGGCCCAAAACCCCAGACCCAATCCCTATACCTATAGCTTATAAATCCTTGAATACGACCACAACAAGGGCCCCTAATTTTGGAGACCCTTTCTTATAGGCAAGCTCCCACGCAGCCAAGGCAAGTTCAAGCTGCTGGTTGTCTTGGATCCCCAGGAGACTTGAGTGGTTTTGTTAGTGGGAGTACTGCAGACCGCAATCGAGGGTAGTGTCTTCTGAGAAGAATTTTCAAGTCCTTAGAAATCCATTTTGCAATTACCTCCTTAAACCCTGATGGTGCGCAAAATTCGTGTCCCATTTTGGTACCCCTAGGTATTAGATGCCGTAATATAATCTATAATCAAAAGGGGCCCATAATTTTGAGAGCCACCCTTTTGGATCCCATTGAAGCTAACAAGTAGGGTTCTTGGAGCCCCAGGGTTTGGGAGGAGGGCTGGGGGTTGAGGATTCAGTGTTTGGTCGGATCAAGGCGAACTTCCGCATAACTCAATCTGGCATGTTAAGCACCAATCTAAACCCAAAAACATAAACAAAATTACGTTCTTACCTCGGCAAGTTGAGTAGCTTGCCTGTAAGTCTCTATCGCTCCTTCTTCTTGATTCCAAGCTCCCTAAACACAATTATGTTGGGGTCTAGGGTTCAGGTTAGGGCATAGAATGTCTAAACACCGCAAATCGTTCTCTAGTCTCAGTCAGCTGATTCTACTGTCCACACCTGGATCCCTAAAAGTTCTAAACCCTAAATCCCTAAACCCCCTAGATCTGAGGAGAATGTCGAACTACCCCAAAACTGGAGAGCCACAACTGCTTTACTGGAGGTTAGCATGGAATAAGGGAATCTATATTAAAAAGGGATTATATAGGCATGCACAGAGGTCATGTAGGGCAGTAAGATTGTGAGGCACTTGATGCAAACGTAAAACCCAACCGAGTTCCATTTCATTCTTCATGTTCTTTCCATTTGTCTCTCCGTTCTTCGTATTTTTCCAACCCGCCCAAGGAGTTTTGTTGTCGTTCGGTGCCTCCTTGTTAGATTCGTAGGGTCATCAGGGCTTTTGGGGTCAAGGGTACGGGGCACCCGAGATCCCATCACATGCTGCAACACGAGTTCCCAAAACGCCTACACGGGAGTTTCTTGAGCTCGCCACGTCCCTGATTTTGAGCAATCCTTCACGTCATAGCGTTAATAATACAGAAGGCACTGTCATGGGGCATAGACATTCAATAGAATCAACTGGAGCTTGAGCTCTCTTATATGGCGAAGGTTGGGGGTGGATGAATGTGCAGAGGACCGGGACCAAACGAAACACATAAGCAACGGAAAAAAAGTTTGCAAAAACCCAGGCTCCATGGCAGGCCGCTCTCTCATAATGATAGTCATAGTGATAATGGTCTAAGAAGCTGCAGAGAGGCCACCTACTTCAAGCGGACTTGGTGCCAGCACCTCAGCCACATCTGCCGGCGGCGCAGAGAGGGTTGGGGTTTAGGGTTTAGGTGGTAGGGTGTAGGGATTCAGGGTTCTAGGGGTTTAGGGTTTAGGGGGTTAGGGTTTAGGGCTTCAAGGTTCTAGACAAAAGGGTTCTAGACAAAAGGGTTCTAGAAGTTCAGGGTTCTAGGAGGCCCTACGCCTCTACGCTATCCCGGAATTGTCTTTTTGGTAGGGAACTCCTTTTGTCAGCGTGCAAGACCACACTTGTCGATTGCGTGCTATACAGCGCCCCCCTCCCTAGAACATCCAGACTTCTGATGCGCATGGCATATCTCACCGCATCTCGCACCAACACTGAGGGCCAACTCTCCCAAAACGCAAATGCAACAGGCACTTGGTAGTTGAGATTGAGGCCCTAGGTAGGAAAGGTTATAATTTATGCCCCTCATAGTTGCTACTTGTACTTTAGATACTTGTACTTTAGATCACAGATACGACTAGTGAGGTCTGCGGCTAGTATAGAAATGCTTGCAATGCCAACCCCCAAGCCCCTACTCCTAATTTTAAATGAAACATTATCCCCATGACCACTACATAATCCCAGTTTTCATCTCGTTTTCCATTTTCTCTTCATTTTATTCTCCACTCGTAGAGATATGCAGAGCTCTTCAAAGCTCCCCCAGGGTAGATGTCTCCTCCATAAAACTTACTATAGGCCTTCAGAAAGTCCGCGCTTCTAGAAATGCCCTGCGTAGCTCAAAGCCAACCTTCAGAGACACCTATATTTCTTTTGGAGCTCCCTTCCTTAGTCCCTACGGGGGTATTCTGTACTTTCATAGAACACTCCTTGAGGTTATCTAGTGACTGCTTATTTTATGATTACTATTATTACTATTACTGGTATTATGATTATTATTACTACGATTACTATTACTTGTATTATTGGTGTTCAATTTTTATCAAACCCTAAACCCTAAACTGTGTGTCCCCTTGAGACGACGCCGCGAAGGCCTCTACGAGATGGCCTCGTCGCTGGACTCTGCAGGGGCCACCCTGGACATCGCCTGCGCCGACGGCCTGCTGCCAAGTCAAGGATTACCCATACACACACATACTTATATACACACACACATCTATATATATATATATATCTCCATGTACATATATGTATATATCATTTTATACCCGTGTATATAGATGTATATATAGGTTTCTATTACCCCAATGATGGCTATAGGGGTTATAGAGGGGATGTATGCGGTTAGAGTGGAGAGCAAATGGAAACTACTATTGAGTATTTAGGGTTAAGGGATGTTACCCCCAACAGCGGAGAATCTTATGGAATAGAATTTGGAAAATGGAATGGAAAGGGTGGTTTTGTAGTTGTTTATGGGGAGTCATGTTTAATTTGACGCGTCTGCGTATCCTTTTGCTTACACGTCCACTGGTAACCTTTAGCGTCCACATGCACCATAGGTTGAACTTGAAAAGCCCTAGTACTTGACACCTAAGAATTTTACCCTAAACCCTAAACCCTACAAACTGGTTCTAGAAGCTGGCAACATTTCAGGTGCCTAAGGGAGCATAATTTCGCCTGGGCCTAAGGGACCCTTTGTTCGGCAGTGAGCAAAAGAGGCGCTTAAAAAAAACGACCGACCCTAAACCCTAAACCCTATTTTGTGCTGGGCCAGTTGTTGTTTTTGGATGAATTGCCGCATGGCTGAGGAGCTCCTGGCGCCAGGAGTCGAGATCCTTTCCTAACTGGGGCACTCCCGTTAAAAGGTTTAGGGTTTAGGGTTTAGGGTAATGCAAGTATCTGGAGATCCCTTGGTAGTAGCTACACTTGAGGAAGGAGTGTAGTAAAAACTCGGGAGGTATAGTCACAGCATGGCTTGGTTTGGGGCACTGAAACCTCTGCCTCTACATGGGGTTATTCTCACAACTAAGGGCCCCTTTGTGTCTGGATTACAGTATAGTACAGCACCTAATATTTAGGGGCGCCAAAATGAGACCCTAACTTCGGGAAACCCTAAACCCTAACCTAAACACTAAACCCTAAACCCTAAAACCCTAAACCCTAAAGACCGAAAACAATATACTATAATTTTCCGATATTTTTTATAGTATACTATAAATATATGATGTATATTTTCAGATATACTATAACATGCTAGAAATATTCAATAATTTACTATCATCTTCTATAAATATACTATAAACATATGGTAAATATATTATAAAATACTACAAGTATATGTTGTAATATACTATGAAAATACTATAATATGCTATGCATATATTATAATATACCCCTATAATCCCCTGAAGCCGGGCACTAATCCCCTTAGTGCCCGGCTTCAGACCTTTGATTCAGGCAGTGTTGTCGATTTGATCACGCACGGCCTCACCGAAGAAGAGGCCGTGTTGTTTGTGAGCCATAGTCTTAAATATTCGAAGGGGGACATATAGGAGATTATACAGGGGATTATTATAGGGGTTATTAAGGGGGATACTGGGAGTTGAGACTATAGCTCACATGTGGCCAAGGTACAGAAAATCAACGGGTCTTACCGTGCGTTTTACCTAAGTGTTCAGTATGTTTGTTTCTTCGGGGTCAAAGGTTACACTCTACGTGGCTTGAGTGGAGTGCAGGATTTCTTTGGGCGGGGTTATGAGGCTTGGGCCTTAGTCTGTATTTGAATCAATGGCGGGACTGGCGAGTTGGACTTTGCCTTGTGTTGTTATCGAGCTTATTCTTGTGAATACCGCGAATCCCATGCAAGCTCGTTGAAAACAAAAATGTAGCCGTGCGATTTGGGCTGCTTTTGTTGGTATGGTTTTTTCCCTCGAGTTGACAGTCAGCAATCATAGTACTAAGGTTTTTTGATAGGACCCCTAATAGGGACCATTTTTCCCATTACCATATATAACCCTTATATAGTCATTATATAACCCCTNNAGGTAGTGCCCATATTAACCCCCATGAACTTGCTCATCTCTGGCTAAATGAAGCTCATCGGGGCAACCCCCTCAAGCCGGGCCTACATGAGTGAAGGTGAAGAAGGCTCAGGGACAAGGATTTAAGGTTTAGGATTTAGG
>CAJNIZ010047126.1:12198-22222 GCA_905231905.1 Symbiodinium pilosum | reverse complement strand
TTAGGAGTTTGGGGGTTTAGGGTTTGGGGTTTGGGGTTCAGGGGTTTAGGGCTTTAGGGGTTTATGGCTTAGGGGTTTAGGGTTTAGCGTTTAGGGTTTACGGTTGAGGGTATACTGGGGTTACAAAAAGGGAATAATGGAAAAGAACATGGACACGGCTATAGTATGTGGGGATTATATGATTATGTTTGAATGTTATACTTACCGCTTGTTAGTAAGGGAATAGATTATATTGGGTTTGTTTTGGGATTACATTTACATATTCCCTACTGTACTAACAACTCGGCAGATTTTGAGCCGCCCCATCTCCCCTCATTGAATTGGATTATTGCCTCCAAGACTCTTCCCGCGATAGGCCAACTCGGATGTGAGGGGTGGCTGCGTTGTCCGTAGAAGAAGCATTCGGGCACTTCGTTCCATGCTTCAGTTGCAATATTCTGGGGGTTATATACGGACAATGGAAAAGACAAGGGACACTATTAATGTAAAAGGGTTGCATGGGGATTAAACAGGGGTTTTGAGTTTTTTGGTGTTTCCTCACTGTATTGGCCTGCCCAAGGCAGGGACCATAATCCTGATTTCAGAATAGTCCAGCTCCTATCTTCCCCGGAGGCTAGACCGTTGAGAAGTCACCCAGACTTCTGGTTCCCAAAAACCCTAAACCCTGAACCCTGATTTTCCCCTTGCACCTAGGGCAGACGTAAAAGAGTCCGAGGGGTTTAAACATCTCCTGAACCCTAAACCCTAAACCCATTTCTGAAATGAATCCCCATCGAGACCAAGGTGATCCCAATGATTCCTTTCTACTGCCCCATGTATGCTCACTTGCCTGAAGATGTGGAAGAAGCTTGAATAATTTTCAAGAGTCTTCTCGGATTTAATGTTCCATTTTCTTTTCCAGCTGATTCTGCATTATTTAGTACGAAAGTCAGTTCTATCCCTACATAGCTACATAACCCTTTAAAGGAACCCCATCTACAGGCCATTACTCGTAACCCCCTCCATAATACCTCCCATATATGACCATCGTATAGCCAAGAAATCTTCATTATTGGGTGGGGATCTTAGTTTACACCCCTGAACCCCAAACCCCAAACCCAAACCCTAAGCCCGAAATTATCCCTATATAAGCCCTATATAATCCCAATGTAACCCCTATATAACCCCAATATAACCCCCATAATTCTTATATAACCCCAATATAACCCCTATAATCCCTATATAGCCCCTATATAATGTTTTGAGTAGAGCTCCATGTTGATCTGGGACCAAGGCAGCCCTTCGAGCGCTGAACTCCTTTGGGGAGAAGGCGGAGGGGCTGGGCTGGGATTACATGTATAGATATAGATCTATATGTATATAGGGGTTATGTAATAGGGATGGTATATCACAGAGTTATGTAGGGTTTACAAGTACATGGGGATCATATAGGGAAGATATAGGTTTTAGGATCTTGTCCCGACCCTGCAGAACTAAATGACAAGTAACTGGACTTGCCAAACTAGGCTCACCCCCTCTCCCCAACGAAGCAGCCCCCTTTCCACGCACCGTAATAACAGTCCAGTAGGCATGAGGAAACGTGATTACAGGATGGTATCTATTGGTTGTACTCAGTCTTCATCTGCTAGTAGTACTGTAGGTTATTCTTATTTACCTGTGGGGTTTTCATGATTCGGGGAAGGGATTACGTTTTGTGAGCAGTCTTTATGTCTGGAGCAGGCAAATCTGTTTAGAGACGCTGGAAGTTAAGAGGCACATATTTTTCATGGGTCCCGGTGGGAGAGAGCGGGATGATTGAGATGGAGGGCATGGGGTTCACAGACATTTCTTTTTTCACGGCGACCGAAGGGAGAGAGTGTGATGATTGAGATGGAGGGCATGGGGAAACTGTAGGGATAGAATGGAAGAGTGTTTAAGGTTTAGGGTTTGGGGTGTAGGTTTTAGGGCTTAGGGATAGAATGGAAACATCATTTTTTAGGGCTGAGGTTGACATTCTTTATTCATGCGTACGCACGTGCCCTGTCAACACACCCCTCCACCTCTTGACATCCAAGAACCCGCAGATGTGCATGTATGACAGATATAGAGGCGATTATGTGGATGTTTGAAATCAGGTGGGGGTGTGTTTAGGATTTAGGGCTTAGGGCTTCTGGGGAGAAGCGGTCTTCACTTATGCTCAGGGAAGCCGATGTGTTCATAGATGGCCGGATTCCGAAAGGATCCATGTGGTCTTGGCCAAGCCAGTGGGTCTTGTGCACACTCGTCCCTAAGGCTTATCATAAGCCTTCATGGATTCTGGACCTTTCTTTTCAGGCCAACGTTTCGCTTCCTTTGGCGCTTTTGCCTCAGCGGGTTTCGTTCCTTCCTTTGCTTTCTGGCTTCTTTGTGCGCGCTCTCCAGGATGATAACGCACCAGATGCCTTGCAACAGGCCTTCTGCAGCGAAAACTCCTGAACCCTGAACCTCCGCTAAGCTTGGACTGCAAACCCTAAAGCTCCCAAAGTTCAGTCTTAGCTTTTGGTGGTTGCAGCCTCCACAGACTATAGACTGCAGGCGCGATCTGCGCTGGGGAATGACGCCCAGCAGCGGGCGAAGGACCCCGTGCAGAAGGTCTTGATTTTTCCCTCAGGCTACGAACTATCGTAGGTCGTAGTTCTAGGAAGTTGGGTAGCAAGAGATGTTCGTATCTCAGCGATTCAGGTCACAGAGAAAAGCAGGAATAGACAGCGGATTGATTTGAACGGCGCTTTCGGCTTGAGGAGCTGGAAACGCAGCTGCTGGCGGCTGAGGAGGCACGGACCCAAGCTGTGGGAGAATTTTGTGGCCTTGTGCAGCAGGTCAGAGCACTTTCTGACATGTTGTTGAAGATCTGGAGAGGGTTTCAGAACGTGGTTTAGTTCAATTGTCCGGACTTTTTGCCAGTGCTAGTCCTGTTGCAGCAACTCCGTAGGGAGCCATGTGGCATCCACCTCCCAGCCGAGAGTCATGCTACCAAACTGTCAAAGCCCCTCAACAAAGCCTTAGGCTTCAGACCCTACCTCACTGGTGGTAAAGAGGGAAAGGAGGATAGGAAAATCATAAAATTGCCTACATATTAGTGGGGATGGCATAGGAAGTGCTATAGGGTCCGTCCTTCTATTTCCTGCTAACCACTAAACCCCTAGACCCTACACCCCGCGGTGTTGTAAGCTTGCGAACCCCTCACCCTGAGCTCGTGCCCAGGAGCGAAAGGCCAAGGAGGCCCAGAAGGCCGCGAAGAAGGCGCGGACGGCAAACTGGTTTAGGGTGTACAGTTCAGGGCTCATCGAAACTTTAGGAGGCTCCGCAACAATAAGAGATCCCTTGCAGAGGGTCCGAGTAGTGGGTATTTTGGTATGTTTAAGCTGGATCGAAACCCCTTCATGTCTGTTTCCCAGAACTTGTAAAGCGATGAACATGAAGAACTTGTGGAATCTGGTTTGGACTCTGAAGATTGGCTGGTCCAGCAGAGGGCAGGGGTTAAATATTCTAGGTTGCAACAGTGACGGATACCTGCTGCATGAGTCGAACACTATGGTCATCATTGCTACACTGTCACTTCATTCATCGCTGTGCATATGCGATGCTTCGGAGCACAAACCCCTCCTCGAATTCGTACTTTGTCAGCATCAGCTGCAACTTTTTAGTATATTGTAGTATATTATGGTAGATGATAATGCATTATGGTATATTATGGTATATCATGATATATTATTATAGTATATCCATAACGCCTGAAGCCCTGAGCCCTTTGGATCCCTGCGGCTGAGGCGGGGGCCAAGGCACCTGAGGCCAAGGCCCCCGAGGCCAGCGCCGCGGAAGAGGAGCCAGAGGAGGCCGAGGAGGAGTGACTAGTGCTATACTATATTATAGTATGATAGTATATTGGTATGATAGTATTTTTGGTATTATAGTATATTATAGTATGATAGTATAATGGTGTTGTAGCATATTATAGTATGATAGTATTATGGTGTTGTAGCATATTATGGTATGATAGTATGTTTGGTATTATAGTATATCATAGTATGATAGTATAATGGTATTTTAGTACATTATAGTATCGTAGTATATTATGGCCACTTTGGGGTTGATTTGGACGGTGATTCTTTTCCAGTCTTCAATATTTCATCTTCTTGTTGCTGGCCTTTGGCTCATTTGCGCAGCTGCTCTTAGAGTAGCACCTTCAACTTCTTTCTGCTTATTGTGTAAGAGGTGCTTTCGGGCCCAGACATTGGGGGCTAAGCGCATTAGCTTCTAGGTATTACACCTTCAGTGGAGTTGCGAAGCAACATCCGCTGGCCAGGGAGGGAAGGTCTGCAGTGGCGCTAAGACAAGCAGCCATCAGCATCGGCTTCCTGACTGGCTACTACTGGTGGTGGTGGTGCTGGTGGTGGTGATGGTGGTGGGGTCGGGAGCGGGAGCGGCGCCGGGGTCGGCAGTGTCGGCGTTGGTGGGCGATGGCGATGGCGGTGGCAGCCGTAGTGGAAGTCAACGAGAGAAGGTTAACGTCGGGCTTGTGCGAATTCGGTTTCTGCGCGCCACTGGGCGAGGAATGCTAAACTCAGAAATCTCGCTGCTGCTAAGCCCCTAGTTCCCCGTGCAGAGCAACTGTTTTCTTTTTACCCTATGCCTTCAGACCCCATAGTTTGCCTCTGCGGTCTCAGGGTTGAGCCCTGATTTCCTCAGCCCCCAATCCCATGGTGTAAGTGTATTTGTGCCAGCGCCACTGCAAGGCTTTCGCGGCAGCTTTGAACTTGTCTTGGGTACCCCATATTGCCCCGAATGAGCTACAAGGGTCCCCATTAAGGGCATAGACCTTAAACCCTATTTCAAAGGTTAGAGACCTGCGCCAAGTTCATGCAGCCTTCCGAAGAACCTTGTGTCACAAGCTGGTTTACTGCTTTTCTTTTCTGCTATGCTCCAGATTTCTTTCAGGCAGATAAGCAACCCTAGACCCCAAACCTCAAACCATGTCAGGGCTTAAGAATTAAGAGCTCAGGGGGCTTACCGACTTGAGTTCTCATTATGGTCTCTGGTCAACACATGATAACCCCATCCAACATCATCACTGGTGATGGTCTACTTGCAAAATTTGCCCAACAATGGCGTGGGAAGTCCTGTAGTGTAGCCCAGCTCAGCATGCATGCTTCATCCTTTGGGCATATTTCTGTATGAAAGCTCCCAAAAACATGTTGTTGTAGGAGGCCTATGTAGCCCTCATACGCCCCTCAAACCCTTCGATGAACAGTACATGAGCTTCATTTAGGGGCGCCACCTGGTACCTGCACACCAAAAACTATCCTTGTTCAACAAGTATTCTGAAGCTCCAACCGCGACCTGGAAGGGTTTTTGGCCAGACGCCTAGGTGTGCAGCACAGAGCACAAGGTGCGGGTATTTGCAGAATGTACCTTGAATTCACTGCCTTCAAACGCGCCTGCCTGACGTTGAGGTCTAGTTCCTGACCTACCAAGGCATCTATAGCCCCCACAAAACCCTAAGCCCTAAACCCAAAAGCATTTGTACAAGCTCCCGTTCAGCCCATGGATTCGTAACATTTTCAGCGCAGCAAGCCAGAAAGGGCGTCGCTGAACCACCATCTGCTTGCCCGCGTGCAGCGGGGTACGCGTCGCATGCTGTCGGAGGAAAGATCAAAGCCAGTGGCAGAGCGTAGGGTGGCAGAGCAAGGAATTTTCTGAGATCCAGTATGCGTACGTCGTTTGGTTGTAGAGAAGAATTGATAATTATATATAATTATTTTGAGAGTTAAGCAAAGAAGGGGGGGGGGGGGTGCAGGCAGGCAAGTGAAGGAGGCTCAGGACTTGGGATGCTCATGACCTTGTGCACAGGATCCGGAAAGAGCCTGTAACATGAGATGTGAGGACCTTACGAATTTCAGTGTTGAAGGTCTAGTTCGAGTTTCATGTAGGAATTTCCTCGCGAACACTTCGCGATTTCAACAAATGCAAAGACTGCGAACAGACTTCATGTTGGAGATTCCAGAATACAGAAGCTTGCAGATATAGCGTGCTCGGAGAGCGCCCATATGAATGTCGAATCTGTTGACGTGGATTCGGAAGATTGATCGCTATTGCTAGCACATGCTAGCACTATTGCAATAGTAATATTCGACCTGTTGCTCTTATGAAAGTTATCGCTACCACTTTTACCATTAAGGTAAAACGTCGAAAGCTTGGGAAGGTTTTTAGGTTGATATCTCATCCATGAGTTGTACTGGAAAGGGTTGCATTCAAAAACACCGTGTGATTTCAAGAGCTGTAAAGTGTAGTGTTTCTGAAATCTGCCCTAACCTAAGAAGATGAATTCCTCTGACACCTGGGCTGTAGGTTGGACATGTTCCTGAACAGCCAACACCGAAAAGCCTAGAACCTTACATGGATAACTCTCAAGGTTTTCGTTCCCTTGGGGATGATTGCATATCAAGGAAATGGCGCCCATCATTTTGCGGTTACAGTACAAAATTGAGATCCGAAGAGAACCAACTGCTCATATCCTACCCTTCGGTCATTGAACCCCATAGCCCAGGACCTTTCCCTAAAAAAAAGCGGCGGGTTTGCCAAAGATAGGGGTAATGAGCAGGGCTTGTGGTATTTTGGAGGTATCTAGTGGGACCTTAATTTTTTTTGATAAGTGAATTTCCTCGCACTCAAACCACAAATTCTAACTTAGCGATACAGAGATCAGAATGTAAGATTCAGAACGATGTCATACTAAGCTTGTTAGCAGGAAGCTTCGGATCCACGTCTTGCGACCCACAATCAAGACCATCCGCGCTCTCTACGGGGTGTGTGTAATTCAGACCTAACCCCTAACCCCTAATCCCTAACCCCTACACCCTACACCCTAAACCCTAAACCCTGACCCCTAAACCCTTAAGGAAAGTCCCGCCAAAATAGGAAGCTTCGGCTCCAGCTCATCTCAGTTTGCCAACGCGCGGCATGACTTGGCCTGGGGCGACGACGCTTTTGGCTGCCCCTGGGCTGGAAGTGATCGCCCCACCAATTAATAATTTAAGCTATTATATCACCCTATGATGGAGAATCAAATGGAAAAGAACATGGAACATGAAATGGAATCCTAAACCCTAAGCCCTAAACCCTAAACCTTAAACCCTAAACCTTATAAACCCTAACCCCCAAGCCCTATAAACCAGGACCCCTACTTTCCCATGCGGAATATGCATTGCTACTGGGTCCTTGTTTCACGAATGAGCACAGGAGGCTGAAGGATGGCTCTGAGGGTTACTGGGTTGCTGTTAAGGAACTTAAATTAAGGTACCATTATGGTTTAAGGGTTTAGGGTTTAGGGTTTAGGGAATTAAGGTACCATAATGGGGTATATATTAGGAGGACCCCCAACCCTATAATAGTGGTATAGCAGGAATGTAGGAGGACCTTACTATAATCCCTATTATCCATTATAATCACTATTACCGGGTGGGGGGTCCACCTAAGGTATATAGGGTATGTATAGGGTATATAAGGTACATAGGGTTTAGGGTTTAGGGTTACCATAATGGGTATATATGGTAGTTAATATGGTTTCCCCACTATAGTAACTAACATAGGTTGAGTTCCTTAACAGTAGCCTAGATTATCAAGACTGTGGCCGGGGCCTTGCAGGTAGCATTCGGGTCTAGGGTGTAAGATATAGGGTGGGGATAGGATCTAGGGTTGAGGGTTTATATTGGGTCCATACAAAAGGAATGGAAAACATGGAAACTGCTATAGCATAGGGGGATTATTTTGGGATGTTGTACCTACTGGGCATTAGTAGAATAAGGGAATATATTATACGGGGATTATAAAGGGATTATATTCCGCATTCCCATTTTCCACCAGTAAATACAAGTTGTTGCGGGCATCAGTTTTCATGGTAGAATGGTGGAGCGGCCCCTGCGGGGGAGAATTCCTTGTTATGTGCGGGGGGTTGCAGGCAAGCTTTTTCCGCTCTGTTGGGCCTTTTGATTGAAGCAAATTTACAACAGAGGCTTGCAGTAGGAAGCTTCAGCCGTGTATATCTCACCAAGTAAACATTCAGCCCCACCCTACATTCTTGGCCCCTTTTGTAAGAAGGACACTAGTCTTTGCCGCGTATCTTACAGTGCCGGGACCTCCCTCTTCTCGGAAGCACGACCGACAAAAGTGGGATGACTTACTTGGAGGGTCATGGGGAATCAGTTAAAAATTCAGTAACGAGAACAAGCGTGTCATATCATAGATTACAGTTGTTACTTACGAAGTCTCCCTGACCTTCCAGGTAAGCTAGAGGCCGTGTTTGACTTAGGATATCCCAACAAAGAGCCCCCCGAGCAGGATTGGCAGCATGTAGCTTCGTCACAATCAACATCGTTGCAAGATCCAATTCAACAGGCTAGCAATGGTAGGCCCAGAGGTCCAAACAGAAGTCTGGTGAGTCTGGCCTTAAATGTTCAAAATGAAGTTTATTCCGCTTTGAAAGCTACTTTTATCTTATGTGAACTAATGACTAATGGCCTGAAAGGCTTACCTGGAACTATCCACACACCTCCAAGTGGCATTGAAGCTCCCAGGTCTTGACCGCATGCTCCATATTCATCATTGACGCACATCGCCCCAGCCACCCAACGGGCGTGTTGGAGTCCGAGGCAGAGGCGGGGCAGCGCATGGTTGCTCAGAGCTCAGTAGCTGAGTTGATAATTTTTGGAGTGTGTGTATAGTCCTAGTCCTAGAAGGATTAAAAGGTGAAGTTGTTTTGGACTGGGGCTGACGAAGCTTTTTTCCTGGGGAGTGAGCAGTGGGAGCCCCAGATGTGTTTTACATGAGCTGGGCGCCAGAGGCACTCGTGGGTTTGCCGCTGGGTCATAGCGTGATACCATGTCATTGGCATGAGACAAGCAGGCACGCAAAGCTTCCTGCTCCTGCGTCTTAGTCATCGTCACCGGCATGAGTTTTCCTGTCACCATCCACGTAGGAATTCAGCTGGAAGGGTCTTATAGAAGTGGTCGCTGGCAAATCAAGATGTTGCAAATCAAGATGTTCGCAGCAACTATCGAGATCAGGTCCCTCCCACAAAAACACCACTAGAAAAAAAAGTTCTTGGTTCTGCGTTGCTGCGTACGGGGGCCACAGTTACGGGGTTGGGAGGCAGTAGATCGATTTCATGCTATACTCAGATACTCCACGCTCAATACCGTGGCAGAACAGCTCTGGGTCTTGACTCTTTGTGAATCCTTGAGGTGAGGTATTTGGGGGATTGTCAAAATTATGGTCCCTTTTTGGGTCCCCTAAATTAGGCCGCGTATTAGGCCCCGTATTATAATAGGGACCCAAAAAGGGACCATAGTTTTGACAGTTCCCCATTTGGGAGTTTCTGAGTCTGAGCCTGACAGATCGGTTGGTGAGACCTTCAGCTGTCAGGCAGGCTATGATTGGTCGCAGATCCCAAACGTTATCGCGCTTCAGCTGCAGAAGTCCTAGCCCGAAACAAGGGGGACTCTAAAGCTCACGCCTCCCGTGCTTACTGGGGGCATAAGGCACTATATCATTCAAGGATTATATAGGGCTTAAAATAGGGATTATATTCCCTGATCCCCTAAACCCTACATCCTATATAGGGATTAAATTCCCTTATTCCCTAAACCCTAAAACCTATATAAGAGTTATCTTCCCTGCTTCGCTACCTAAACCCTATGTAAGGAGTACGTTCCCGTATTCCCTTCTAGCCATGAGCAAGTTTGAGAGCCATAAACCGTAAACCCAAACCTCTGAAGGAGCTTCAATGGGACCTCTAGGAGCTGTTACGGGGTTCTGTAGGGGGAATATAGGCTTTCCCAAAGGATGTAGTAGTCTCCAGTTTCTTTTCCGCTATTCCTAAAACCCCAAACTTGCACCCAAAACCCCCCAAACTGTACTCATAACCCCAAAAACTAAACCCAAAACCCACCAAAAACCATACCTACCCTATAACCCCTGTGGTTTCCATTTTCTTTTCCGTTATCCTCAT
>CAJNIZ010047125.1:215-37441 GCA_905231905.1 Symbiodinium pilosum | reverse complement strand
AACATCATGAAAACACGTGTTTTTTTCGTATGTTCAGGACTCCAGGCCCCACAGCGCACCCGTCTGTTCTTTTTTGGGTCTCAGGTTCAGGGAACAGCGCGCCTTCTAAATACTGCCCATATTTTATCTGCAGGTTGATTCCACACAGGACACTTTGTGACAGAAATTCGGGGTCCCTTAGTATTCTGAGTGTTCTTGGTTCTTCCTAAAGCAGCACGCGTGCATGCACCCTCGAACAAAATATCTTTTAGGAGAATCCAGCGCTGCGTCATGGTTTCATGTTTAGCTACTGCCCAGTCTTTCCCCCCTGCTCCACCGCAATGGCAGCCCAAATGCTACTAGTTGGCGGCAACAGGGACCTGCAATCAACATCTCAACCACTCAGAATGTGCCTGTCCAGGGGTCTTCCGCATGAACCCAGTTCATACTGTGGAATTCTGAACAGGACCAGCTGAGATTCTCACTCCAGCGCTACTCCGGTCAAGAGCCCGAGGCCCTCAAGCATGCACGTGGAGCTTCCTGCTAGCAGTGGTACAAGTAGGATAGCTGCGAAAGTAAGCTCAGTTGCTTTGGATCCTCAAAACCAACCTTCTAGAACCCTGAGCCTCGAAGTAGGCTAGGGAGTAGCTTTGCGCTGCATAAAGGTCCAGTGGGAAATTGTGTAGTTTGCATTGAATAGCACTGTATGAGTTGTGTTGGAACGTATTTTCATAATATTCGGAAGTACAGTTACATGATGAGGGAACTTTTGTGGAAGATTTTGATGTTACCAGGGTTTCTCAGAACTATGTTTATTTGTGCCCTGACAGTAGTGGACTACATGATTGTGCGGCTGAGAAAAGAGGAGGGCCCATATCTTGAGAAATTTCCATTTTTGGATGAGCTCTTCACGGAGTTTCGTGGATTCGGCGCATTGCGCCTGTGGGCCTAGTTTTTCTGCAGCTCTACGACTTACAAATCCGCAGCATTTTGCTGACTGTGCCAGTGTAGTTGCCTTCTTGCTGCCACTCCTGCCGTGGCTGGGACGCACTTGGAAAACATCCGAGTCACAATGGACCCAATGTATCAGTGGGATTTTGGGGCTCCCTAGAAAGTTCTGTCAATTAATGAAAAGACAGGATTTTCAGGCAAGGAGAACAGAACTGCCAAGGGAGCCATGTCCGCCGAGAAGGACGTGAAGGATGTTGAGGCTGAGGAGGCACCCAAGGAGTCGAAGCTTGGCTTTGTGGGCATGGAGTCCAGCATGGTTCAGAAAAGAAAAATATCAAATCATGCTCCTGCATCCTTCTGTAAAGTCTGTGCAGTATTTAATCAGCAAGAGGTGTCAGGAGTGTTGTTGAGGTGCTATTTCTTCCTTTTGACTTCTTCCGTATCTTAATTGTCTTTCTTCACAGCAGTGTTGGAATGCCTTGCATAACTTTAGCAGATGCCCCGTTGTACTGGCTAGCAGGCTTTCGGGGGGTTGACTTTTCATTTTCTCCTGCAGCCAGGGTTCGCCATGGGCTTAGGGTGTAGGGTCTGATATGGTCGCGGTCACGATGCATCCCTGCATTCCGGCTTCTCTGTACGACCTGTCTTTGGAACTCCTACTTATCATCGGTCCTTGCTCGAATTCTCTTTCAAGTCTGGAACTGCTACTGCCATTGGAAGAATTCAAACTCACATTTGGGAGTGAGTCGAAATCCAGATCCCCATCGCCCACACGGACAAGCCTGTAACTAGGGCCTTGTTACATACCCTTTGTCGCCGGCTATAAAGGATTTAGAATACTCATGGTACTGAAGGGCTTCTCGCGCCAGGCGCGCCCCTGCTACTGCTACGTACCCCTTGTAACGGGTTATGTCGAATGTGTGTGGGCCGGGCCTTGTTACATCCCTTTGGTTTTGGCCCGCTCCCATTTAGGTTCCGTCTCCTAAGCGGTCCGGCACAATCTCATCATGCCCATACTGGCCTCCACCATACCTGCCACTTGAAGATCCTGGAGAGCGTCAAATCCTGTACCTCATCCCCAAAGCAAACTGAGCCGGTGTTTTGCTATTCTACCTAAGATCTCATGATGCAACACACCCTTCCGCGAAACCCTTCCGTGAGCATCCGTGAACTCTTCCGCCGCCCAGAGCGTCTTCAATTTTTGGACATCCTGCCTTTTTTTGATTCAACGAACCTTTCGCGAACCCTTTTCGCTTCCACCGAATCTCTTTTACTCATGGAATACTGTACCATACATACTGGTGCACTTTCCTTCCGCAAGCCATTCGCTTCCACGGGCCTTCCGCATCCTTCCGCACAGTGAGCTCAGACTTTGTCGCCAACAAGTTAACTGAAGACAAGCGGAAAAAAACGCTGCTCAGCTGCAGTGACAAATGAGAATGCTCCAACCATATACTCGTCAGAAACATGTGGTCGTGTATGATTATGGTAGTGCTTCTGGGTTTTGGAGACAAGCTGGTCTTTCGGCAAAAAAATGCCACCACCGCCGCCGCTACAGCCACCGTCACCCGCCACCGCCACCGCCGCAGTTGCCGCCACCGCCTACGTGACCACCATGCCTCCGCCGCCGACTGCCCCCACCACCGCCGCCGCCGCCCACACACCCCTGCCGCCAGCGCCACCCCAAAAACAACACAAAAATCCGCCAGCACGAAAATCAGCAGAGTCGTCGCCACCAAGCCATCCCCACCACCCCCACCACCACCACCGCCGCCGCCGCCGCCCCCACCGCAACGCAGGCTTGGACAAGCCTTTAAGCTTCTAAGCCAGCTCCAGCATCGATTTCGCGGAAAAAATCACTGTGAACATTCGATAAAGCTTACGCATGATAATTCAGCGGCTCGCCCACCCTCAGTTATGGAAATTCGTAAAGACAGATGTTTAGTAAATGTACCGGGCTTCGCGGCAGGTTTGGCACGAGCCGCCATCACCCCATGATTGTAAGAACCATGAGGTTTTAGTCGCCAGCCCCGCATGTGCTCTCTTCTGACCACAACACATGTGATCCCTGACCCCAAACCGAAACCCCTCGATCCCAAATCACATTGAACAGAATGCTGATGCCGCCAGGTTTGTATTGCATGCAGGTTAACCCTGGCCGCGATTCAAAACCCTCCTTCTGGCGTTGTGTGTCTGACTGAGCCCGTTTGTGTTGAGTATCCAGCGGGCCTGCAATCCTAAGATCGATAGAGACAAAAGTGGCAGCTAGATGCATCGAGAGTGTTTCTCTGGTGCTACGCGAAGTCAGCGGCACCCGCGACTTCTCAACTCGCCCAATCAATCACAGAACCGCCTCGTGTCAGCAAATCTGCCCCGCACTGCTCAACCAGGAAATACGCGGGGCTTCAGTTTAATTGACTGACTTGAGAAAAGTCCCCATGCAGCATAAGTATCTTGGCACCCTAAAAGGTTGATTATGCTGCTAGTCTAAGCGATTTAGGCCCACATCACCAAAATCTAACCACCTGAACTCTACACTCTAGACCCCTAAACCTTAACAACCAATTCTAAGCTTTTAGCCCGAGGTTCGGCGGTTGCGATGCCTGCTCCGGGGTCAGCTGCACTCCCGATGGCCTCATAGGCCTCAACACCTATGAGCCTTACACTGGAATCTGCTAAATAACCCTTGAATCTGACCATCCTAATCTTATTTACTTGCATCTGATTATCTCCAGAGGGGCCAAACACTTCGGTCCCCCAAGTGACTCGGATCCCATGAGCTATAAAACCTGCTTCTGGGGGCCCCTTCCATCAGGTTCAGGGTTCGAGGGTTTAAAGCTTGTGGTTTAGGACATTTTAGGATCCTGAAGGGTTGAGAGTTTAGAGCATTCTATGGTTAGGGTGTTAGAAGGGTTTGAGAGCCTAGCATCTAAACGCTTTTCGGGAAGCCTGAGACCCCAGGCTCGGGTGCATTTGGGTTGCGCGTTTGGGGTTCAGGGTCATCGTCGAGCCTCTTAGGAACAAGCACCCTTCGTTAAGGACTGGAAGTACTTGTGCATTCCGGCCTTGCCCTGCTTCGGCCCCACGAAGTCACCGCCCTTGCTGAAGCCGAACGCGAAGCTTCCCCTGATGTTGCCTCTGGGATGCAGTGTGACGGAGTGCGAAAATGTTGGTTCCTTCTTGAGGTCCTTGCCCTGGGAATTGTCTTCTCATTGGACATGTACGCAAGCGGTCTCTGACTCATGATGCTTCTGAGCTTCCCAGGGCTCAGAAGGGTTGAGTTCGAGATGTCAGGGTTTGGGGTTTGAGGCCTTGTTGGGTTTTCATCCCTTCTCGTAGTCGTATTTGCACATTCGACACGGAAACTGTAGGAGCGGCATCGCTGCATAATGGGCCACTATCAACATGCCAGGCTCTCTTATCTCAAGGATTTCAGATAGCGGGTTTAGTGTCGTCATCTCGTCAATGCACGAAACCCTAGATTTTCTGCAACCCTCTTCGCAAACCACAAATTGCCCCAACAAATCCTGAAGCCCACGAATTGTGCTTACTTAGGCTTTACCTGAGACCTTCTGTAAGGTCCCTCATCATGGGCTTGCAGCATGCATTGGCCATGTTGGGAGGCCTGAGCCTGGGACACATGGGGTACGGACGCAGATTGAGAGAGCCTAGTTTTGGGAAACTTCCATGTCAGGGTCCTTGATAGGAACCCTGGGCAATTGTTTGGTCGATTGTGGGCCGATCCGTAAGCTGCTAGAACTCGAGTAATTTCATGGCATATCATGGCATCCTTTTGAGGTTGTTTGCAAGAACGCGGGACACAAACAAGCTTCAGGCAAGAGACTTTGTGTTGTGATTGTTCTTCCATGCTATGGACCATGCCATTTGGTCGGAACACTTGGACGAAAGTCCGCAAAGAGCTCGGTGACTGGAGGGAAAGCGGAGCAGGGTCTCCGAAACACAGCAGCTATTTTCCTGGTACACTTCTAGTTCGCTAGTTTGCGGTTTCAGTCCTCAGTTGGATGGGTTGCAAGTGGAACCTCTGCAGCACCGCTACGGAAAAAGATCCACGCGACATATTGGAGCTATTGTTGCCTGATTCCCTTTGCATGGTGGCTTGGAAGGGTTCTGGGCTTCTTTGAAGGAAGCCCGAAGAGGGCTCTTCATCCGCAAGAACTCCCCAACAGGTGCTTAAGACCAAAGATCAAAAACTGAAACTACACAGGCCTCAAGAAGCTCCCGAGGTCGCCAGGTCGCCAGGTATGGAGTCGCAATTTATGGAGTCGCAAAGGGCTTCGGCAGTTCCTGCCAGGCATCATCACTCCTCCTTCTCTTATCTCCGGCGATGCATGCTTTGCATGGCAGTTGGACCAGGACTACGTGTTGTTTGCTTAGGGGTTAGGGTTTCACAGATTCCTTCGGCCAGTTGAGGTGTGGGATCTGCCAGTGATGAATCTGGAAGTTGGGGACTACATGCTGCTTTTACCCACTTACGGGCTGTTTGCTGCCGTATGCGACGACAGTCCTACTCATACTTGGCTTACGACCGATCAACTGTAGGGTCGGGTGTAGGGTGTTTCATCTTCGAGAAACTGAATCATGGAATGGAACCTTGGCTTGCTGCATATTTCCCCCGATTCCCATGATGGTCTCCAACTGCGCCTATCATCAGCTCCGGTCTTTGTACATAGCACCAGCCAGTGTTTCTTGGCAGATTAGTGGCAATTTCGGGTAAGATGCCTCATCTGGGCCAAACTCGATACCTACACCTCAAAGGAGGACTTGTAGTCTTTCCGACAATTTCTTGCAAGGCTTGCTTTGAGATGCTGTAGCCAGGCCTAGTCTCGGAAGCAGCCTGAGAGAAGCCCCCTTCAGCCGCCTAGGTGCTGCAAACAGGACCCTTAATTTTGAGAAACCCTTGCGCGGCGCCAGGAACTTTGCGACTCCAGGCAGCTGCTTGGAAGCAACTGAAGCCTGCATGGGTGAATAGGTTGCCGCTCGGTTTTCGAAGATTTATAAGTCTGGTTCACCTTAAGTGCAAGAGGTGAGAGCGAGATTATCGAGGATCTCCTCAAACAGAAGTTGAAGTGGCCAGTGTAGTATGATACTTGTTTCGTCTGGTGTTCGGCACAGCACCATAGAGTGTGTGATGGCACAGCGAACCTTTGAGATCGTTTGAGCAGACCTTGACTCAAAGTGGGTGTGTGCACCCGTTAACAGAGACCCACGGGGAGCGGGGGCCATGACATGAAAACAGTAAGGGTCTCGAGAAATCCCCTCTTTTTACCAACAATGTTGAACCCTGTCAAACCATAGTGGCCCTCTGAACCTAAACATATCCTACCCCAAAGCACCATTAATAAGTCAAATTGCTTTTCACTGACGAACATCAGTCGCAAACCGTCAAATCATACTTTCTGAGGTACATGATCTCCGCAGCACTCATCTGCTCGGGTCTGCTGTCGTTGGTTCAAATCCTTCGCTGGAAGTTGATTGGAGGCTGCGGTCAGACTGTAACCAGACGAAGAAGACGTAGAAGACGACGTGGTGGTAATGGAATAGTAGTAGTAGTAGTAGTAGCAGTAGTAGTAGTAGTAGCAGCATCAGCAGGAGCAGTAGTAGCAGTCATAATAGCAGGAGGACTAGGAGCAGGAGGCGTAGGAGTAGGAGTAGGAGGAGGAATGGGGAGTGAGGTTTAGTACTTTGCTGCCGCTTCTGGCTGAAGCTGGTTCTGCTACGGTTGTGGCTCATGCTGCTATTGCCACTGCCCTCCTCTAGTACTAGTTGCCGACATCGCGGAAGATGACAACTAGGATGATGACGATGACGCCCACCCCTGACAACAGCCACTACCACCATCATGACAATGACGTCTACTGCCGCTGTATCAGAGCTGGAGCCACCCCTTTCACAAGCCACAAGCATGGGCATGGGGCCATCGGTGTGTTGTTTTTGGATGATCAATATGACACTATGAGTTGCAGTGCGAGCACCAGCTACGACAGCTGTTGCTTTCATTTCAGCTCTGCAAAGTATCCAGTGAATACTGATGCTCCCGTAGGTCTCTATTCTATTCCTGGTGCCTGGACTGACGATGGCAGTGACTGTGGCTAGGGATATGATGGCAAGACCGGCCATGGCAATGACAATCGCTGTGATTGTAAGCCTCACAAAGGTGAGACTGCTAATCAAGGTGAAATCTAAGAGCAATCATAGCAAGCATGATTGTAGGTACAGCCCAAAGGGTCACTCTACCACTCGGTGTCGAAGAGCACACTTTCTGGCCACTTGGACCCTAAGATTTCATGCAAGTTTGTCAGGCTACACCCTCGGGACCGGCCTTGTCTCCGTGATGGGTACATCCTTCACCTTCCTGCCCATTGCACGCGAGGTGGTGGTGTCCGAGATCCAAGCAGGCAGGAGCGGTATGGATGCCTATGGAAAGTTCTTGGGCACCTGCCTGGCAGCGTCCCTCACGGAGATCTTCATCTCCTTCGTGCCTCCACGCTACCTGAAAAAGATCTTCCCGCCTGTGGTCAGCGGCACCTGCGTCATCCTCATTGGTGCTGGGCTTTCAGTCGCAGGCCTGAAGACCCTCGCCAGCAAAGTGAGCGTCTCCGGTTCTCAGCACGTCTTCGGCAGACTGATGTCCAGCAGCGCGCAGGTACTGGGGTGGTGGTGTGTTCTGCGCGGAGAACGACATGTCCCGTGCTGCAGCGTTCGGTGCACCACAGGCTTTCTGGGGTGGGTTGAGGGCAGACCTGTCCTAGGTTGCAACTCAGTGTTCAATGCGCCTGGGAGAGCCAGGCATGCACTGGCAACGGTGACGTGGCCCTTGCTTATGGTGATGTGCATTACTTCGGCCTTGGATTGAGCGTCATGCTTTTTTTGGCGGCCCTGCTGCACAAAATCTTGTGGGAAGGTGCAGCGAGTTGCGATTCCCGCTTTTTAAGAGACGGAGTTCAGGGCTGTAGTAGTGTGAAACCACGATGCTGATACCGTTGGGGGCTTGTTGAAAGGGATGTTCTTACGCATCATTCAAGTGCACGTAGCAGCGCTTCCAATGCAAAATCCAACAGACGGCAGATGTAAGGTCTTCATTCAGGCGGTCGGCTCTCCCTTCATGAAGAACTGCTCCGTGCCTTCCATCGGAGATCTTTCGTATTCAAAGGCAAGAGGCAAGTGCCTCCCGGGTGTCGGGGTACAGGAGCTTTCGGAACAGAGTTCAGAGGCTCTGCTTTGAGGGCATCTACTTTTCTGCTACCGGCAAATGTGTACCCTGAACCCGCTTCGCTCAGTTCCATTGAAGGGTTTGGGGGTCTCTCAGACAGTCCTGACCCATAAGTTTGTCGACCAATTCAATTGTCTAGAGCTACACTGAATTCAAAACGCTGAAGAAGCCCACAACCCAGGCTCTGTGGCCCTGGCTCTCTTTTTCGGCTTCTTCGTTGCGGGTGTGTCTTCCTACACATCAGAGACTGGGGCTTGCTTAAGCTTAGCCAAGGAATTGTTAATTAGGTTTCTGTCGACTCATGAACTGACCACTTTGTGATTCTTGAAGTTGGGGCTTTGTCGCAGAATTTCTGTTCTTCAACCCATAAGACTTGGGCCTGGGAGGGTATCCAATCTCGACAACTGTTGTCGAGCCTGTTTTTGTAGCTTAATTTTTGATTACTTGAACCAAAGGAGAGTGGCCAGTCTTTGGCGTATGTGAACAGCAACAAGATCGATGCTGCAGGTGCTTTCACCTTCCTCTGGACTGCTGCCCTGAAGGGTAAGTAGGAGCCAAACAACAAAGTAGGCATCCATCATCGGGCTTGTAGGGTTTCCAGAGCCTGGAGGCTTATGTTGCCTTCTGAGTCCCGATGTAGGCCCTACCCTACACTGGTATGAACTTCGTTTGGCTTGTCAAAGGTGGTCCACATGAGAACCCTTGTCACAGATGCCGTGTCCGCATGGCGCGTGAAGAGGTCTAGGTTATGGAGCTAGCTTCTCCAGAATACCGCAGAGTGTGGGTTCCTCTTTCCGTTGAAGTTCCCCTCCAGTAATTTCTCATTTTTTAGACATGTCTAAAATTTTTTAGACATGTCTAAAAAATTAGAACTATTCCAGTTGCAACAATCAGGTGATGTGGCAAAGTCACATGGCCACGCTCCATCCTGCAGCCCTTATGGGCTCCATTTTGTAGGCACTTAAGCCTTCGAGTCCCGAAAGGAGGGACGAGCTAGCAGCCAGAAGGTTGCCTATTTCTGGAGGCGAAAGGAGCGACGCTGTGTTGCCCTGGCCTTGATACGCTTGCTTTCTAGTCTTGTGTGCGGGGATACACTCCTAGAAAGCGTGTCGGCCTTGTTTCATAGTTAGCCTTAGCCGAAAGTCATGGTGAACTCTGGCTTCCAACAGCTTGGGCATCAGATTCAAGCCCCACAAATGGGGCAGTCAACAGCGCTTGGTCAAGCAGGCACCCATACTGCCCTAGAACTCTTGATGAAAGAGCTCGTCAGCCCACTGACGTCAGCTCTAGCGAGCAGCGTGCAGTCTTTCCAGGATGACTTGGTTAAGGGCCAGTCTCAAAGACGTCGTATTGACACAGAGGGCTGCCCTCTCACTGGCAAACCTGATAAGCTCATTCGTGAGCTCGACGTGGGCTTCCAAAAGATCTTCAAAGACTTGCGAGCAAAATTTTCCAAGAGATTGGATTTATGGGTGACGCACACCAACAACAAGATCAAATTCGAGTCCCAGATGCACAAGGTATTCCGGGAAGAAGCTGGTAGAAACTGGCGGTGGCCTCAAGAATACAGACACAGTGGGGCCAGGTCCACGGTAGTGGATACGGCGCTGTTGCAATCACTCAGCGAGGATACCTTCATGGAAGCATGTGACATTGACAAAGCATGGCAACGTCTCAGGCTTCATCATGCTCAACAGTGCCAAGCCTTCGTGTCCGAGCATGGTTCGAACATGATTAATTTCTACAGTCGCCTCATAAGCCCTGAGAGTATGACGAATGAGCTTCAAGATGAGCTCACTACTTTCTGGCAGTCCCCGGAGGGCAATGTGTATTCTGAAGATGAGAGAGTCTTCTTCACCAAGCGCATGCAAGAGATTCTGTTGCTCGTCCGTCGACTTGGCCTTACAGATGCACAAAGACAATTTGACCAAGCCAAGGCGAAAGAGAAAAAAACGTCAGGAAGCTTTAGAGGAAGCGAAGACTTTATATGAGGCAGCAGATGTCAAGACCTTGGTTGCTATGGCGAAGTTAGCTGATCACCGAGGCAAGACATTCAAGGAAGGCACTTTGCTCCACTACTTGACGACGCAACAACCTGAACTGATTGAGCGATACCTGAAGGACATGCGCAAATCAAAAAGTTCATCGTCGAAGGAGAACCGCAATCCAAGTTCTTCCAGGCCAAGATCAGTGAGATCCAGAGCATCAACAGGCACGGCATCTAAGCCTTCGTCAGCCTCACATGCATCGAGGAGATCCGCAACATCAAAGCGCTCGCAGAGATCTCTTCTTTCAGTTCAGCCCCTCGCCAGAGCCAAGACAGGACAGCAAGCAGAGGCCGCAGCACATCGCGGAGAGCGAAGACACCCGCGGTCCGCGGAAACCAAGACCAGCGCAATAACAGTACAAAGCGCAATCAAAGCAGGCCTAGAGACAAATCAGATGCGAAAGCCAAGGGCAAGGGAAAGAACAAAGCCAAAAGGAGACAGGGGTAGCTTTAAGCATAGGCACGCCTTCGCGTCACAAGAAGCGTGCCAAAAGAAAGTCATTCTGGTCAGATGCGGCTTGTACTCAGATCAACTTTGCCAAATTTGTCTTCACACGACTTTTGAAGCTGAACATTGCTTGCCTGTTTGGCAGACCAGATGCAAACAAGGTGCATGTGGTTGGATGTTCCCGTACGGACGTTCCGAGATACGTTCACAACTTGCTTGCGAAATCTATCAAGTTCATTCCTCAGCCCAGATGTGACGGCTTCGCAAGTCTCACAGGCCAAAAGCATGAGATTTTGAGGAAGTTTTCATGGCTAATGAAATGTCCGTGGAAGCATTGTAGAGCTGAACGGCTCAGCAAGATGTCCAACAGTGCTGGTCATTCCGCTCAACTTGATGGGGTAGCTGAGTCTCAACTGCAGCATTTTGGGAGGATGCTTCACGCTGGCTTGGCCAAGGTGTGGAATGCGCCAGACAGAGTGCATAAGCCGCTCTGTAACATCACAGCGTTGGATAAACTTGCAATGACGTGGCTTCAGCGCAATGCAGACACGATTCGAGCAGTTGAATCGGACAAAAACTTGGGGATAGTCCTTACAAGTGTTCCATGGATTTACAGTGAATTGCGCAAACAGCTTCGCTGCTTCACTCCAGTGACTATGCAACAGGCCCTGGAGATCAGAGCAAGGGCCAAACAGCACCTACAGCAGCTGGTGGATAGCGCGTTTGATTCAAATGCCATTACTTGCAGTCAACGTAGATTTCTCTTGGCTGACATTGAGTCCACAAAGTTCGCAAACTTGCGCATCAATGTGAAAGTGCACAAAAGCCCTGTGGAATCACGGCCTTTATCCAACATGAGAGGTACTTTCATTGGGCCCTTCTCATTGTTTCTGAATGCGGCTTTGCTGGATTTCCAAGATGATTTCAAGTCAGTTGTCAGCTCGTCAAGGGAGGTGGTTGCACGTTTTGAAAACTTGCAGCTTGATGCTCATGAACATTTCATGACGTTTGATATCAAAGCCATCTACCCTTCGTTGGACTACGACAGTCGTGGCAAACCGGAGCTTGGGAATTTCTTGGTGCAGATTTTCAAAGCTTTGCTCAAGGATCCACTCGTGCTTGTTGAGCTAGACAATCAGATTGAGTGCTTCAGGCAAACTTCAGGCCTCCCGACAGGTCTGAGTTGCTCAGGCACTATCACCAACATTTTCCTGGCTTGCAAGTTCGACCCTTTCGTGGTGGAACTGCTAGGGTTGCGGGAGTACTCTCGATACATAGATGATGGTCTCTCAATTGCTTCAAAACGTTACTCGAAAGCTGATGTCAGTCGAACTCTGAATTCCTGGCACTCCATGATTGTTGTTCCGGACAAGGACATAGACCTTGCAGAGAACGTGCACTTTCTGGATCTCAGACTGCAGGTTGATGCTTCTCGTAAAGTTTACTTCGAGACTTTTCGCAAAGATCTCGGGATCTATGACTACATTCCTCCCTGCATCTGCACATGCCCGGGGTGTTTTCAAAGGCATTGTCATGGGTGAATTGGTGCGGCTTTTGACTACAAACAGCCGGGAGCAGAGCTTCGCTCAGCAAATTCTTTTCTTTATGAAGCGACTTCGAGCTAGAGGTTATGACATGAGACATGTTTCATCAATCATTGGCCAGTTCCCGTTCAGTCGCAGACAACAGGTTCTTGCAAGGCAACGAAGCAGACGCAAAGTCATACCAACGTTGGGTCTGAAAGTTTGTTACTGCAGAGGCCTGCAAACCTTTCCGTGGGCAGAGTTTGAGAACCAGCTCACGCAAATCATGCGACACATAATCGGTGATGCGAAGTTCCGTGTAACATACACAAGCGGCCGAAACTTGTTTAGAATCCTGTACAGGCACACGTGGCAGGGAGGGAATGGGTGTGCATTTTTTAGACATGTCTGAAAAATTAGAACTATTCCAGTTGCAACAATCAGGTGATGTGGCAAAGTCACATGGCCACGCTCCATCCTGCAGCCCTTATGGGCTCTATTTTGTAGGCACTTAAGCCTTCGAGTCCCGAAAAGAGGGACGAGCTAGCAGCCAGAAGGTTGCCTATTTCTGGAGGCGAAAGGAGCGACGCTGTGTTGCCCTGGCCTTGATACGCTTACTTTCTAGTCTAACCCGCCAGGCAAAGCTAGAACCATGTTAGATTCTGAACCACCTTGAATGGCTCAGGGGTTGGATGTAGGATTTTTGGCTTTTAGGGTGGAAGGTTGCAGATGGAACATTCAGGCTGCACGAAGGGCTGCCTGCTTGGTTACTGTCCTAACCTATTTCTTGTCGAGTGAGATGCAGCATGCTATGTGTGTGCGTGTGTGCCATGTGTGTTGAAGGGTTCACAAGCTCCTGTGAGACATAAAGTGTTAGAGCCAAAACGGTCCCTCCACAATGAAGCTCACGGCAAGTGCCCAATCAAGATCTGCTTTGGAACATGAAGCATAACAGGACGACCACATTCAATATCGGCTTCTACCCTCCGGCATTTATCCCCTTGGTGCTGGGCTTTGTTATCAGTGCAGTTGAGACAGTCGGTGACATTCAGGCGCATCCGGCCAAAGTATATAGATGCATGAGGAACATTGAAAAAAGTCACGACAAGGACAGTAGCGGAAAAGACTGTTGTTGTACTTGATTCCCACGCTATTGTGGACTTGCCGAAGATACTCAACACCAGTGGCTCACACATGCCCACTGCATGGGGTGTGTACCCGACGCTTGCTGCATAAACGTGCATCTTTGCAGCTGGATTAAGCCAGGCCTCTTGAGACGTGAGTGGCCTGCCTATCGAGGGCCCGGATGCGGACTCTCGAATCCAGGGTGGTCTGCTTGCCGATGGCCTGAACAGCTTCCTGGCCTGCCTGATGACCTGCAACTCAGAAGCAAGAACTGCCATGGTATGGCACCCAATCGCACGCTTGCGCTGCACACGGTGTTGTCTGTGTACAATTTAGGCCCGCCCAACACTACCTTCTCTCAGAACAACGGTGTCATTGCCATTACACGCTGTGCATCCCGTGCTGCCGCTTCTGGCTGATCTTGCTCGGCTGCTTCGAGCGCCATGGCACCCCAATCTACTGCAGCAATGCCCTGAGCATATATTATATGGCACCTGCAATGTCACTGTGTAGCTGTGTTCCAGCTGAGGAAGTTTGGAGCTGCCATAGCCTCGATCCCGGATGCTGTCTTGGGCGGTATGACTACCTTCTTGTTTGCAAACGTGTTGGTCTCTGGAGTAAACATCGTTGGTGGCCGCCTCAGCTTGCAATGTTGTAGAGGGGTTCCTTGTTATGACCGGAAACCGGACGCTGCAAAGCGCATCCTCCGCAACTCGATGAGGTGTACATGTACATATACTATTATGCATATATACCAATTTCTTTTATCCTTGTCAAGTCTCAAGTCCTGGAATACCTCCTGATAAATGGGTCTTCCTTGCATCAGGTCATGTGACTGGATCAGGTTCCAGTACAGATTTCAGTCCAATTAATTAGGAGAGACGTAATTGGGAGCAGCATCATTGTGTGGATCCAGGAAATATTACACTTGGGATAGCCAGACCTTTGGAGTGGCTTGGGTGGTGCAAGATTTCCTTTTACCATGGGTACCATGTAGAGCCCCTGCTCAGTGGTTATCCCTGTGTCCGTAAGCCCCACACTCAAACCTGCAAAACTTAAGCCTTGAATTTGAGTCCCTCCACCCTCAGACCTTACACCCGGAGCCTTTTCAGGGCTATGTTGTAGACACAGTTTCAGTTACGCCTTGAACCCTCAGGTGGCAGCGGAAGTATGGGTCGACGTACCCGTTTCATCCTGGCAGTTTCCCTTGGCGTTGCCTGCCTGCATTCTCTAGGGTTGGAAATGCTAAAACAATACGAGAGATGCCGTGGACATTTCATTCATTTTTGCCGACGACCTTAACTCAGGTTCAATGTGAGGGAAGATCTGCAGTTGTTATGACGATGTTGGCCAATCGTTGTGATCGCTTTTGGTCCTTTGCTTGTGTCTGCAAGCTAATTCTAAATGTGGAGGATTGGCAATATGGAAGCCCAAAATATTCCAGAAGCCTGTGGTTCAAATGCACAACTGGAGCAGATAACGTCCTGTTTGTGCACTGTTATGTGCAATCTCTAGAGGAATGAAATCACTTCACTCATCTAAACCAGTTTGCCGACAAGTCTGCAAAACCTCTGCAATCTCAATTTGAAGCTGCACAAAGTCTAAATCCTTCTGCGAAATTTGAACCCGCGAAGTGGCACAAGATCTGCAAGAAATGTTTTGGACTAAGGTCTCTTTCACAGTGAGACTCTAATAATTCTAAATACGTGAATTGGTGGGGGCACCATTGTTCGACAAATTCCCTCTGGTTTCCCCAGCTTCAGTAGTTAATCCGGATGAATCCAGAAGAAGCCTGCAGGCCCGATCCCTACTGGTTTCGCGTCTAAAAGGTCTGACCTGATAAGGATTACTTGAGATCGCCTTAGCACGCTGCAATTTCCCGCGTGCCATACTAGACTTAGACAGTCTGACTGGGTCCCAAAAGAAACTAGTGAACTTTGGATCTGGCAAGGGCTCATTAGGCGTCACTTTCAAGAAGGCGCCACAGTCTGAAAACTTGTTATACGTGCGCTTGTGGTTACACCCTGCAAGTACATGTTGCATCCCATAAAACATGTCTATACCGAGCTGTGCTTCGTGGGCTGCTCAGGTTGGCGTAGGGGTTGCAGCCCTGCCAAATTGGGCGGCCTGGCTGCTACAATACAAGTTTCTGGTAGCCGTCAGCCTCTTTGTTTTCGAGTATCCGCGGAGAAAGATTGAGTCTTGCATGAGCGTGACGCTAGCAATACCTCTGGTAGCAGCAGGTGTGGGCTAGCGAACTGGTGCAACTTTGTCCATGAAAAGTAACAGCTAGACATGCATTCAGCTGTTTGCTTGGGGAGAATCAGAAATCCAGACCTTCCTTTGCACTGAGTAGATTGCTCAAATACATTGCATTCATGTTGATCTCAAGCTTCTGCAGGCTGTCAGGTGCTCAACGGATATGGGAGTTTCTCCAAGTCATAGGGTCATGAGTCATTGTTGCCCACAAAGGGCCAGTGCGGGACGTTTTGACGACAATGTAGCTTGAACGGACAGATGTTCAGTCAGTGTTTAGACCCCTGCCCTGCATGTGGTTGTCATGGATAGGCCGAGTGTGCAGCAGATCGCGGAGCCCGCGTGTAGGAAAGGCCTGCAGCGCCCACTTTTGCAAGGTTCATACTTATTGGAACACCCCAGTCTCATGAGCTCCTATCACCCAAGATGACCGCTGCAAAAAGTGTTCAACTCACAAACATGCCAGCCTAGGGCAGTGAAGCAGGACAACTCTTCGCAAGAAAGAGCAAAAAGCGTTCGAGTGCTGTCATAAACCGAGACTTGTTCGCTTCTGTGCCTGGTTTACTGGATCTAGGAGTCGCGAGTGCTGTTTCGTTGCCGGCATGCATCTGAACCACAACCGGGGCTCCACAGAAACAACACGACAAAACCCTATGTTGTTCCGAGAAGCCTTGACATCCCTTCACCCTGACACATTCATATTTGACCCAAGGCCTGCCATCTAGAGTCTAGACCCTGCCAGTTTGCATGCAGACAGGCGCCAGCTCTTTTGGCAGGACATTTGCACAATCCAGACGACCCCCCGCGCGCAAGACTATCAACATTCACATCCCTGAAGCTCAGGGCTCCAATCACATGGCATAAAGAGTGGATGACACCCTCTGCCGGACCAGTTCATCAGGTAACTGGAACCCCCACACCCTCGACGCCTGAGCCATAAGATATTCAGCCTTAAAACCAGAGCCCTTCCACCCAAAGCGTTTACCCCCTCAATCCTGGAAATCACGCGCCCTCAACTGTGTAAACGTTTGCTGAGGCCGAGGGTGGCGGACTGGCAGGCTTCCACGGTGGTAACCTCAAGCACAACATTGGCCTCTGGCCCGCGAAGGACAGCTCCCTCCTCCCAGCAAGGTTTGCTATGGTAAGTTGCTCTTTCGGACACATATCAGGCCTACAGAGGATTAAGTCGTGCGAAGCATGGTTAAGACTGTCTCAATAAACAGGCGCCTTCCGTACATATACCATATTTACTGTACTGCTCTGAGCCTCGTGCGCTCAGCTCGAACAAGTGCACCGCTCAGAACATCTGCAGGCCATGAACCGACGCGGTTCTGGTTACTCTTCCCTACGGTGAAAGCTATAGAGCTTGTCTAGTTTGAGTCTTATAGAGGTTGATATGTAGCGCCTGTTTTGGATTATTTGCAGCCCTGCAGGGCCCTTGAGCAAATTTGCAAAGAAGGAAGTCGTAAATTGCACTTCAGAGTTTTTCTGCTAGACTAGGGTCCCAACAACATGCGCGGTGCAACCCCAATACGTTCAAGGTTCCGTGTGTTTCAACCCACAATACAAAGGTCCGAACGCTAGCAATTCCAGGCAACTGTTTGAGTCCCGGGTACAAGCTACGCCTAAGGCTATCAAGTGACAGTTTCTAAAGGATTGGGAACGGTCACATGTGTCGCGTACATTGCACCATGTGTGACAGCCAACATTTTTAGGTTGATAGGCGTGCATGGCGGCGATGGTTAGAAAGGAATCCGCGGACCCACCCTCCCCTGATTCTTTTACTTGACGCCTATATGTCCTGCAATAGCAACCTGGTTGTGAATTCCTATTATACTGCAATCCAGGTTTTCGGATCAAAAAAAGCGTCTCATTCAGATACTGTTCAGTGCTCCATTCCGGAGCGGTCTTATTACCATGGCTCACCAAACACGACAGGACGTGTGCAAGGTCTTCCCTACTGAGACATATGAGGCTGAGGCGGCCAAATGCCAGGTCAGCACCTACACTGCCTCCTCAGTCAGCCACTCGTGCCTTTAAGCGTCCGGTCTAGCTGCTTAACTTTTTAGCATCAGAGGCCTCAAACATTAAACCTCAAACACTTGGCTTCCAACAAACAAAAAGGTACCCCAACCAATTGCTGCAGTTTGCTGCGTGGTGCTCCCTTGCGGGAGCTTCTCAAGATGCATCACGGATTGCTTCCGTGGTCCTAAAGTGACCGAGGTTTTTTCAGATGTGTGAACGAGCACCATTGAAACTCCCGTGATACTGTGTTGGGGACTTGGTAACAGGGGTGGTATATCTTTCTGGAGGGCTACTTGTACTTAAGGGCACCTAAATTTTGAGAAGTGACATAAGAAAGCGGCAGGGGAACATGTGGCGCCAGCAAGAGAGCATACAGCACAACGGGGAGAAGGCAGACGCTAGCAGGAACTAAAGAACTGGGATGCAAGGAGGGCGTATAGCCGCAACAGCCTTGGAAAAGCCGAGCTGTTAGCCTTTCTACTTAAGGTTCCCAACCCCACTCAGGACACCCTCGCAGTAAAAGCCACCACGGAATTCAGATGGCTTCCCATGAAGAGGGCCGTAGTCTATACGGGGCGCCTTGTCAGTCCCACAGATTGGCGAAGTGTCATCGGCTGAAGGTGAAGTCGACTGCACTGGCATGGGAGGCACCTACACTGCACCAGTCACGGCCACACGCACTGTCACCACCTGCATTGGAACCAACGGCAACTGCTGTGTAGAGAATCTGGGCCACAGTTGAGCGGGGTTTTGGACGCATGCAATGCTGCCTTCCATGCTTACCGGAAATCACAGACTGTAAACGTAGTTCGTTTCATGACCCGAAGAGTGGCTCAGGTATGACGACAGCAAGAAGATGTGGCGCGACTCCCTCATCATCATCCTCAAGACGCCCTACTGCATCGGCACGCTGCTAGCATTGTTCCTGCACTTGCTGCTTCCCTTCGAGACTGAAGAGGAGGAGGGCGAGAACTTGCAGAAGCTCCCCATTGGTGAGGTTAACCTCTGATGTGGCCTTTCAATTGTTTGATATGTTTTGTGCCAGGGACCTGGTTCTCTGTTTGAGAGAAGCCTTCTTGATACCCTGCAATAGTTTATTCGCATTTGTCAGGTGGAGCCCGACAGATTGCACTGACTCTCAACTCTCTCCTTAGCTGTGGAGCCGCAATCTCCAGGAAGCCTCCTAAAGTACGTACCCGATTCTGGGGTGGACGGCTGCCAGATTCGGCCGCGGCGTCTTCCGAGTTGAGAGTACGCTCAGGCTGTGTCCAGCTAAGCTACCCAAGGTAGCTGTCAGCCAGGTAGAGCCCGAGCCTCGTCAAGAGACGAAAGACCAGAGGTGAAAGTCTGGCTACCCCTGAATCTTCCTCCATATTCTTGCAGCATCATGGCCATCATCATGTGCTCCCACCCACATGGCATGTGCGGCCCGTGCATCCGAGCAAGTACATGTGGCCATCACAGCAGGAGTACGTTTCATGCCAGTTCTGTCAGGTATGGTTTGAGTTTCTCTTTGGCAGCCTGCTGTCCGGCAAGCAGCTCGAGGTGCAACCACTTCAGTATGTACGTTTTGGGTCCAAGGAATGAGAGAGTCTTGATATGTCGCGATTGGAGGGCGCGCTTTAGTGTGAGAAATGTCGCTGTAGATCCTGTTAGCGCTGCATGTTGACAGCTTACATGTTCCATGGCTCTGTCGTCCCAAATTACATCCTCACACCACCCTTTCTTGAGCAGCGCACACGCAATTCCTTTGTTCCCAGTCTAAAGCCTTGAAGCACCTTCGCAGGACTGGAAGACTGTGAACCCTTTCCTCCGGGAGAAGGACCTGTCAACAGCTTGCCGGAATGAGGCTGTTCCAGGCTCCAGGGCCCCAAATTGAGGTGCTTGCAACCAAACTACAAGACATGGAGGGCCCTCAAAGTAAGCACTCGTAATGACATGGCTTTCATTAAACGCCAACGCATGTGTACTACAAGAGGTGCCGGTGCGGTGCAAGAAATCGCTACGTGGCGGCAGGTTGCTTTTGTTCTTTTGAGGCATGAACAAGGACCCCAGGCTCCCCATGCCGGGCGGCTCTCTAGCTTGGGCGGCCACAAGCCTCGGACCGTCGTCCCGCAGAAGCACGCAGTCCTCAGTTATGGGCTCCTTAGACCTCGGAGCCTGGTGCCCGCCCTGGCCCTTATATATGCCCCAGCGTTAAGATTATAAGCCCTACAGTAAACCCAAAAAGCCCGGCAGGAAAGTTGGGATTCTGTTATTCCAAGTCTTTGCCCGTACCCTGTAGGCCTGCAGGTTTCTTTACGGTTTTGCGTGGTCAGGAGCTACAGTTGTTGTCGGACCTCGCCGCCCTGACCATGCCCGGGCTCTTGGCTTGCGGAAGTCCTGGACCTGGACCCTCCTGAACCTTTTACACCCCAGGTTGAAGATCAACTCGAGCTTTGAAGTCGTTTTCATGGTCTGAGTGCCCAATATGTTGAATGGATGTATGCATATATTGTTGATGATTTGACGACCCCGTGGGGATGGGCTCCATAGCAAACATGGAGTCCTTAAACTCTGCTTTTGGGGGGAGCCTGCCAAAGTACTCTAAACAGGGGTAGAGAGGAAAGTACGTGCCAGCAAAATACTGGCCTTATTATGGGCCATTACAAGCTGATACCAATTTAACCCTGTATCTGTATAATCGCATCATCCATCACCTCAGCAATGTGGGACTCTCTCAGAGAACCCCAACCCTCTCAGCAACCCACGAGTCTCGCAAAGTTGGCCGGAAAAATCCAGGTCACAACCAGGCAACATCCAATAGCCATTATATAACTTGTGTTAAATAACGTGTATTACGTGCTATTTAGTAGATAACACTTGTAGTCGCCCGTAGTTTACCTGCCTCGCCTAGGCCCCTCACAAACCTGGCAATT
Organism: Symbiodinium pilosum; assembly: GCA_905231905.1. Classification (NCBI taxonomy): domain Eukaryota; class Dinophyceae; order Suessiales; family Symbiodiniaceae; genus Symbiodinium; species Symbiodinium pilosum. The sequence goes on along the minus strand of CAJNIZ010047125.1, from coordinate 16,938 downwards.
CCTGAAAGTTGACTCAGGCTCCGCTCGAATCGCCTTGGACTACTAAGTCGAGCGCTGGAGGAAAGGGCAGTGAATGCATAGGTACTACGGTTTGCAGTCTTGCCTACGCAAGGCTCAAGCGGCCCATTGCGCATCTCAAAACCGCATCAGAATCCGTCAAAAGACTCAGCTTGAAAGACACCTCCATATACTTAATGCGCAGCTGGAACAGGAGCTGAATCGCGTCCGCTCCGAGGCATACCTGGGCTGGGTCAGACATGCTGTTGCTGTCCTTGAAGGGAGCAAGCACACAGCAGATGGCAGAAGTTATGGGCCTCTTCTTCTGAAGGACCCAAAAGTTGAGGGTCTGTTTGTGTGTAGCTCCACATAGGTATACCATGAAAGCTTGATCGTGAAAGTACGGGGCCAGCAGGCTTCCTGGGAAATTGTAAACAGGACATTCATTCCAGCGTCCTGCGCCGCTATCTTTTTGGGGGAAACTTGCCTTGAGCATTACACCACTCAAACCACGCTCCCGATTGGCATCCTAAGATCCACATCTTACACAGTGTGTGGGAATGACTAAATTTTCATCTGTGCCTGTGCATGTGTTCACACATATCTACATAAGGAAGACCGTTGCCGCGAAAAGCATGGCTACAGCTGCACAGTGGATCAGGCCTCTAAAGCTCCATTTACTTACAGCTTGGTATCGTGCTTTTGGAACTGCTCCAAGTGGCCTTCACCCACCACCTTGGTGACACAGGCTCTTCGAAGGTTTCTGGACAGACTGTTTTTTGTGGCCGTCTTATGTGTCAAGAAAATGAAGCAATTTCAAGAAAGCAGGCATGCAACACCTTGGGGACCCAATTTCAGGAACAGCTCCCTAAACCCTACCCCACCCTGAGCCAAGAGACAAGGAAAGTCTAAACTGCGAGAGTCGACGAACCTGTTTCAGTGGCACCCATCATTTTTGCGCGGGATATCTGCCCACGCCCAAGCCACATGCGCACCGAAATCTGCCCCGCTGGATCTTGTGACACGTCATGTGAGCTGTGTGGCAAAAATCGTGCCAGCCTTACAATACCACCCTGATCAGGTACGGCTCCTGGAATCAGGCACACCCCTGGCGGACCGGAAGTTATTGCTGGCCCAGGCGTTAGTGTGTGGGTTTCCTGAGCGGGATATGCAGGGCTTGGAAAGGGCCTGGGATTTTCAAGAATATGGTCTCAATTCTGAACGCCCAAATGAAGGATAGTGGCCCTTCACAAGCATTCTTGGTTCCTCCGGGTACGTGGCAAAGTGCACCAATGAAAAAAATGCTTAAACAGCATTCTGTGAGTTCAGGGCTTGATCGCAGTTGGCCGTTGGCTGCATGTTCTCGGTACGCCTTGTTGGGTCCCGAAGCTTTGTAGTTTCCAGTGGGCGGGAACAAGATGATGGCGCAGCGCAGCCGATGACTTTACAATTGAACAAGAGCGGCGACGTGTGTGCTCACAATTCAAAATGGTAACTGCAGAACAAGAAGCTGCTTTGACATCACGTTTGGGCGTTGCCGTTGGAAAACGTATCTCTGCTTCACGGAAAATGATACATGCTATCAGCCTTGCGCGTGCGGCAGTGACATGTAAGTCTGCAAGACCAACTGGCACGCCGGCATGGCATGGCCAGCGGCGTGGCACGTGTCTCTGGTCTGCATTGACCCGGCAAGGTTGCAGTAGCACCATTCAAGCAGCAATGACAATATGGCATCAAACAGATTGGCTCTCATTCTTTAAGCTCCACTAGTCCTGCCACCAAAAGAGGCAACCCCAAATCGACCCCAACCAAGGCCCGGATTGTGATTCTGAGCCTCCAAGCACCCAATGCTTGGTTATTTGAGCTTTCTGGTTTTAGTACTTGCAGTATGCGTTTTGGGAAAGCATCTGAGCACTTTTTTTAGAAAAGGCCGGAGACAACGAGTAGAGGTCCAGAGAGGATGCGGATTTTACTTGGAGGCTGCTAGGCTTAGCTCCGGCTGAGCTGTAAACAACAAAAATGCAAGGTTGTTTTCCACATGTTTCTTCAATCACTATGCCATACTAAGCCTTTACTGCTGAATGAAGTCGACTTACTGCTTCTTAGTAGGATATTCCGATATTCCCTTATTCCCTGCTAAGAACGAGGAAGTCTGGGTTGCACAGCATGAGCGCCACTCCGTAGCCTTCATTGGAAGTCGTTCACAGGCCTCTTCAGCACTGTCAGGAACACTGCCAGGACCACAGATGATGGCAATGGGATTAGGGGCAAGGGTTTCAAGCTGAAGGGGTCATGGTTCAGAGTTCACGGGTTGAGTGTTTGGAATTATTAATCTAGTCTTCTGGCGTTGGTATCTGTTTTGCTTCATGCACGGCTATGTTGAGATTAGGATTAGGGCTAGGATGTTCCGTGCCAATTATCTAAGCCTATGCGCTGGCAATCGTGCTTCAGGCGTTAGGGGTTGGGGTATGACTCGCTATAAAGGGGCGGCAGCTTGGCTCCTGAGCTGGAAAGGCCTTAAAAAAGGTGGGTTTTCAGTATGTAGGTACTCTTCGTCCACGGATTCAGCATACACAGCTGCTGCTGGAGTCTAAAGCCTTGGGGGCCAACGAAAGTACATTGAGTTGGTGATCTTATTCAACATTAACTAAGACTATTGTGGGTACTCGTTGTCTACCCAAGGATGATCTCAAAAAAAGTTCTGAATCAAGCCATAGTTGATGCCCAGACTGCTTTTCGGACAGCTGAGAAGGTCTGGAACTGGAATAGCTTCTGCAAGTGTTGCAGAAACCCGCACCCATATGGTTGTTGACTTCTTTTTTTGGGTTGAAATTGCTTTTCAAAGCGTTTGTGCTGGTGGTCGAAGGTAGTTTTGCTGTGCTGAAGTGGTTTCCCGACGCTGTGGGCTGTGGTCGGTTGTTGACTATTCTAAGCATTGGCCAATCTTTGCACGTTTTCATTTTGCATGTGATAAGCAGATGTCTGTAATTACATTTGATTGCTCATCCTGATTGAAAAGGGTTCCTGTTACACAAGCGCATACAGCTCCTGAAGTTTGATCACCGATTATTCAGAAAGCCGCAGGGCCACATGCATGGCTAATGATGCGGCACTAGAAGACAAGAGTCATGCTACATGTTCAGGGAGAGAGGTGTCATAATTGGGTGTAGGCGATTTAGGGACCGGAGCCCCAGAAACTAATGGCACTCAGTCGCTCCCGGCGCGCGTATGCCCCGACGGAGCTTTCTGGCGAGTATGACCCTCGCTTCCTGGCGTTGGGCGCTTGGGATGCCATGGGCATGCCAAATAGTAAGCTTAAGAACTATGGTTGCAAGTACTCGTACGGATTTGTAGGGAGATTCGAGGATTAGCTGTGGGCTGAAGTAAGGCATCTCAAGAAACTCCTGCGAGAGCTGTTGTTCAAGCTGACTCAAGTCAGACCGTTGGCCTTAAGATAGGGGCTCCTTGATGTATAGTGCATGCAAGAGGCACCAAGGCGAAGACCCCATATTCCCAACGCATTTTTCCACCTCAAACTTTAAAGAAGGTCTGGATGCAAAGGGGTTTGGGCAGGATGCAGGTTTTCCTTGTGGTGTATGGCATTGTTCGTTCCTAGAATGGCCCTCGTTTCCCAAGTGGAAGTGAAATCTTGCCATGGGTTTCTGCGAAGCAATCAGGATCTCAGAGTCCAAGGATCTGAATATTCTGAAGTCTTGTCACGACGAAATTGCATTTCGTTTCGCCATAGCCGCAACAAGCTGCAACCCAATCTTCGTGTCGAGGCCTCAGCATCGTCAAAGAGAATCCTAGTTGACATGTGAGACACAACCTACGGCAATCCTGCAGCAGACAGTCATTCGAAACTGTTGTAGGATCAGATTTAGTGTGGCTACTGCACCGGTCTAAGCAAGATAATGTCTGAAGTTGCAAGCCGGATAAACCTTCATGGTTCATTCGTCAAAGGGCAGGAAATCTCCCAGCGGCAAGAACTATGAGACATCGCCCCCTGTCGGAACAGAAAGAATCCCCAGGGGTCATGTGAGAGTTCCCAAGCCCACACAAAACATTTTCGGGGAGCCTCTTCAATCCCCCTGAAGACTCATATACGGTGGTGTTGTTCCCAAGCGCTTCGGCATGGCAAGCCTCCAAAGAGCGTTCTACACGTGATGAGCATTGACGAGGGAGGCCATTTCAACAGCACTCAGATGAGCCCTGTGCCCTGCATCAAGCCCGGCGAAAATCTTGTCTAAACTGAGATACGATCCCGTATGTTCAAGTCCTTGTATGCCTGTGGCAGCATATCCCTCCACCTCCCCTTAGGCCATTGTTTAGTGATCTACGTTCATATGCGTGTGTGTCTTTGGAATTCGGGACCCTGAAGCCCCTTCAAAAAAAGCCACAAGACTAAGGGGTCATGTGCACCTCATTCAGATACTACCACATTTCCACCTGCGCTGGTTTTGGTGTTCTGGCCCGAGGCATTCAACGAAATCAGGGAACTGGCGGTTAAGGAGTCACCAGAGAATCGCTTCATGAGACGCATGCTGTTAGTGGGGCCTAGAGTAGTCCATGATAAAGTAGCATGTATTCAGAAAGCTTATGCTTCCATACGACCGTTGGTTTTGGGAGAGTGCGGGTTTACGTCTTGTGCTCCCATCGCTGTATCCAGCTGAGGTTTGAGTTCACTCGAAACATGCTCCTCCGGGACAATCAGGCTGGAAGGGTTGTGTGTCTAGTGTTGCAGAGAGGAGCGCAACTGCAGGGAGAGGCACTATTGTAAAACCCCTGCATGATATCCTACTTGCCCAGATCATGCTTTGTTCCTTGAGTCATCTTCGATCCGTAGCAGACTCATTGGGAAAGTTCTCAGGGCCCCTGAGTACTTTTTCCCACCTCAGATGAAGCACTCGAGTTAACAACTACGGGTATCCGGTAGATACATCAGGGAGTACGACGTTTCTGGCTAAATGATCCTGGGCGCTCCAAAGCTGAGGGCCCAAAAGGCAACGCCAACACTCGGGTCAGCCAACTCATGTTGTTGTTATCAGGACTCACGTAGAACGCTCCTAGATGTCATAACGTAGGAGGATCGCGGGCCATGTTTTTTCTTCGTATCGCTATCATGCGTTTTCATGGTATCCACATTTGGACATTCAATCTTGCAGGTTCCTAGGCAGAATCCTCATCCGGCATGCCCAGACTGTACTCACTAGACATCCTCAGTCTGTGTTCTGGATATTCCCCTCTAGCACGCCTGGTGGCTTGCAGGGAGCTTATAAGGGGGGCCCGTAGGCTGAGGCAACTCAAAGGAGGCTTTACAGAGGCTCACAGATTCTTCAAGTTCTTCTTTAAGGTCTGTCTTCAGCCATGAAGCTGCTTCAACATGCCCCCTAGCTAGATCGCTTCTAAAGTGTCCTCAACGTCTCCCATAAGCCTTAAGCCCGCGTTCGTTTGTTTCGTAAGGGCTTGGAGACTTCCAAAAACTTGCAAGGTTCCTGCAAGTCAAAGAAGGCTGCTTAATGATTCCTGACAAGGTAACCCATGTACAGTCCCAGACTTGTCTCTAAGCCCTGTAGTGAACCTCACCCCCGAACCCTGCGCCCAAAACACACATGCCAGTAGTCAGGTTGATCTGGTAAAGGATTTCGTATCCAGTCTGGAAAACGCAAAGCAGGACCAGACCATAGGGTTTAGGGTTCAGGATTCAGGCTTGCCCACCCGCAGTTGGCGACGGTTCCTTCTTCCCGGGGAACACACAGGACCCTTAAATATTGTGGTTCATTGACATCTTACAAGGTGATAGAAGCAAGTCGCAAACCTCGTAGAAGCCCCAGGATTCCTCCGCACAGATCCCGCTACTGCTAGAATTGTCTGATAGGCTTGGTTCTTGCACCTAGCGGATGAGGGTGTTGGTTGTTGGGTTAGGAAACAAGCGAAACTCACGGGTACAGTTTGGGCCTGCCATTAGTACTCATGAGATCCGTTCCCTCATCTCCAAGCAACAAACTGCAAGTATTGGAGCTCTAGCTCCGGAATTGTATGTTTGTTGCTTTTGGTGGGTATTAATCAAGATCAACAACACAGCAGCATCAGCCTTTATAGAGGTCAAAAAGCACGTTGCGCAGTCACAGCAGGCGTACAAGCCGCTATCACCGTGTAAGACTTGCAGGTGCTTCTTTCCTGCGCCTTCAACGTTTCATTTGCGTGGGTTCCTTGATCCATTTGGCACAGCTCACAGTCAAGAGTTCATGCTAATAACCTATGTTCCTGGTCACTGCTTGGGGCTTGTTCCCGGGTTCCCGGCTTGTCTGGGAAGCGCTAGACAGTGTGAATTCTGCGAACAAACTGGAGCGTTCCAGCCTTCCACCCTGTACGAGAGGGAATGATCGGGCTTGTGATCTGGTCTTGGGTCCCTCCTCCTTCGTTCGCTAAGTCCTCACAGAGTGCATCCCTTCTTGAATCTAGGTTAACATGGAACCCTGGTTTAAAAGAAATCTGAATCCTCGTGCGCATCCCTTTCGAGATAGCCGCGGGTGCCTTGAGCGCAGAGGATGCCGCAGGCTGCAGTGCCATGGTCAAGCAGATGATTATGGGTCAGGCTCGCTCTGAGAGCTTCATCTTGAAACCTGGAGTGCCAGTCCTTCACCTTAAACTCAAACCCAATCTCTTACACCCCAATTGCCCTAGGCTTCCCTTGACCTTTCGCAGCCTGAACCCTTGAATGGAAACACGCCTGTCAAGTGTAGAGCTTCCTTCCTGTAGCTTGCGGGAAACAGTGCATCAAGCTATTCAGCCAAGGACGAGACCCATACTGGCCCATGTTCTGATCTAGAGCATTTGCTGTTTTGTTGATTAAGTGCCCATACTGACAGATTGCATGAATGAAGCTTGTGGGAAAGGGATGGGGAATATCCGGGCAAGTTGTGGAAGCTTCACAGAGATGTTGAAGCTCTTGATGTCTTGCGGTACTTCGGAAACTGCAATGTATTCTTATCATGCCATCAGCTCCTTAGGGGTAGATGGTGAAGTTGTTGACTTAAATCTTCATGTCCCCCAATGCCTCATTCTCATAGGACCGTGGATTTGCTTTTTTGGCGAAGAGCTTGCATACTCAGTGGGATCAGTCTCAGCTGTTGGAGCCGCAGCCTATGTGCATGCAGAGGGATCCCCTTACAGTCAACCGATACCTGCGGAACATCACTTTCTGCATGCAGCCAGGGCAAGACTACAGTGGCAAGTGCCCCAGAATTTTTGTGCATAGCGTTTCCCAACCAATATCGGGCTCAAGTTTGCACCTGCCTTGTCCGCAGGTGAGTACGTTTAAGGCCCTTTGGAAATGAACTGCTGCAGGCACCTTCCTTGAACCGGGCTTCCTTCCGCTAGCAAGATGGCACTCGGGTTTTTGAATTTGTCAGCCGTGTCAGTAATATGCTGGATGTCGCATCGGAGGGCCATGCTGTCCTACAGCTAGGTACTTGGTACTGCTAACAATCAATCTAACAACAACGATTCGTGGCGCAGTGTCATGCAGACATCACCTTTGCCAAGATCTTTCAAGCATAGCCTCTACTCCGTATTGAATCTGTTTGGAGCGATGGGAGCTCAGTAGTTGTTACCTGTAAGGCGCAGTACATTGCCTTGCCTTTTCATCCAACGTTGCGCAGCCCGCCTTTGGACGTGGGATCCCTCATCCCTCAACCCTAAACTCCCAGGCTGTTAATTTGCAAGAACTCAGGTGTGTCCTTTGTTGGTGCTCATGCTTGCAGATGGCCAGCAGCTGGTGGTCCTGGTTGTTCCTGGGGCACTGTGCAGGGCTCAGTTCAGCATTCAGGGTTTAGAGGGTGTTTCAGGATGGATTTCGTAGGTTGATGTCCATGGTTGTTATGTCTACAAGGGCATGGTCGGCGGAGTCCGCAGGTGAAAGTTGCCCATGTGCAAGACGTTTTTTAAGATACAAGTTGCCCATGTGCAAAACTTGTTTACTACGATGCAAAGACGGATCCTTTACCTGTGCAATCGCCAAGCTACCCTCCTCTTGCTACCGCAACACAGGGAGGGTGTACTCAAAGAATCTACCATGGAGATCCGCGTTGACGCTGTTAAGTTATGCCATTGCCTCTCTTTGCGATTCTTTGCGTCCTTCGTCCTCTTGTCAGCTTGCCATGTAGATTGCAGCAGCCAAGCTTAAGCCTTGCATGTCCTGGGCGGTGTAGACGACTTGCCGGACATGGATGGATCGCGCATCTGAAACCTCCGACAAGTAAATCAGCGAGCACTGGGAAGGCTGGACATGTCTCGACGGGTGCTGCGGGCCACCTTTGCCTCTGTCCTGACAAAGAAGGCCACCGGTTGCCTGTTTTGAAAGCTCAGCTGTGAGGAGCACGAAGGCAACGAATTGGCTGCTAGGCCTGTTGATTGACTGCTTAGCGTCCCACTGTTCCGTCAGAAGTACTAAGTAGGGCTCTCCTTTCAGCAGTGCAGGGCTCTGTAGGTCCCTTAGGGCAGGTTCCAAAAAGTATGGACTATTGTGGGCATCCTAACCCTTAGGGCCGTGGGGACTGTAGTATAAAACTCATTACTGTACATAACAGGGGCCAAAAGGACTGTACCTCTGACGAACAATCACGTAGGCTTGTCCTGTTTGTGGAAGTACGTAGACATCTCGGCGGCGTGTCCAAATGGCAGGCGCCGATTCGGTTCTTGCTTTCTTGTCCGTTAGTGCTGCGGTGGCCCTTGTCAGTCAAGCTTGGAGCAATACACAATTGGTATTGTCCTTCCCCGGTTGCGGGGTAAAAGGGGGACTGAACAGAGTATCTTTGTATACAGGGCATGTACAATCTGTTTCTGTTCTGGACGGCAAGGTCGCAGGCCCATACTGAGACTTTCACCGTACATTCCAGAAAGTAATTCCTTTGAACCCCTATGTGACTACTGAAGGCTCCGAAAAAACCCTGCAGACCGCAGAAACATCTAAGTAGGTGGGCTTCACCTTCGTGTGACTTCTCCAGTTTGGACTGAGTCTCAATAGGATTCTGCATCTAGTTTGCTTGGATTGTTATCTTCAGCAGGTTTTACGTACCCCACAGCAGTGCACATTCACTTAGCAGATCACTATAGTGTTACGCAGGACCTATTTAGCATTGGAACTGAAAGGGGGCCTACTTGTTTGGCCTTTTGGGTCTGGTTTGCAGGGTGCAGTTGCTACACAGGTGGGCACTTTTGAGTGCGAAAGATCCTCGTCTTTTGATCCGCATCTACTCCGAAAGCTCGAGAAGGCACAGCTTTGCCTTAGGTGAACGCTGATCTGCACTCCTGTCTAAGGTTAGCAGTATAGGCCAATCGTAAGGGGCTTTAGGGGGATTCTAGAGACTCTGAAAGGTAGGGTATTATGGGGTATATATATATAGAGATAGTAGGTACATAAGGATCCCGTTAAGTGTGCATATAAGGGGCCCGTGGTTTCAACTTTAGGTCCTGAGCTACGATGCCGAATGCCGAGACGCCATTATCCTGATCACTTGGGTTTATGAAGCTGGTAAAGAATTGCTCTATGCTTTGTCAGAGGTTCCGTTCTGTTAAACTATGGTCCCGTTAGGAGTAAGGCTCATGCTTACAGCATCTCCTAAAAGAACAGGGCGGCCTTGGAGACTTCAGAAGCCCCTGTCGGCATGGATCTTGAAGGCATTTCTACACAGGGTACTTTGTGGACAGCTGACATGGTGAGCTCCAAGAGGAGAGGGAATGCCTCATTCCGAAGTGTGAAATTTCTCGAGATGGCCCCAGAGCTGGCCTGTAAGACTGCCTTGGATTGCGATTTCGGAAGGATGGAGTCCTTGTAAACTTTGAGATACTTCACTTTTGCTGGCATCTGCAAGCCAGTGAAAGATTCCTCTGCCTGTTCGCTTGCGATCCTCCAGGGTAGAATCCGGGTAGAAGCCTCCAGACTTCTTTGCTAAACCATGCTTCCAGGCACAGACATGCTCATGCTTTCTCGTACCCGCGCAAGCAGCACTGACCCACAAGTTGCATGCCAGCGCCGCGCAAGTTTAGAACACGCAGAACGCGATTTTGGCCTTGCGCCCTGCGCTTGTCAGGCCAAAACTTCAGGTGCCGCAGTAGTGACGGTGCCGACATCTGTCAAGTCTTTGATGCTGCGTATGATCGCGACCTGTCTGATTTAAGTGACTTTCTCAAGCTTTGACCATGGCACAGGGTGCAGAATAAGGAAGGCCTGTCCAAGTGGCTACATTCTGCATGCCTGAAAGAGCCTGGAGCCAGGTAATGTATTCTATCCCTGTCTCTGAAGCCTTGGATCCTAAACCCAGCTGCTGGTAGTGCCTTCCGGTCATGCCACGCCAGCGAAGCTACACACGCCAAGGAGCTCATGATGAAGCTACAGACGAAGGGCAAGGACGCGCACTGACCATGTAATTCTTTGATGCTTGTTTGTTTACCGTTTGTTTCGAAATTCGCTTTTTCACCACAGTGGTGCTGCTAGCTGTGCCTGCATGGTGATTATGACAAGGTGGCAGCTGCCTGCCGCAGCATGAGCTCAAGACTTATAAAGCCCTGTTCGGCCAGCATTACATTTTTGGAGCCACGAACTCAGAACTAAGCCGGCGCTCTTACCGGTTGGACCATTGCTCTTGGGTTTTGTGGTACGATAGTATGATGACACGCGCAGGGCGCCTTCCACGCTTCAGCCCGATCCCCGATCCAAGGTTCCTATGCAAAGTTTCTAGCATAGCATGCGTGAAGTACTTGGGATTTTCATGGGATGCCTGGAAGCGTTTGCCCCCGTACTGTACCCTGGATCAAGCTTACGCACACCTGGAAGCCCTAATGCCCAAGCTCCGAGTGCTGCGGAGGAGGCGGACACCGCTGTAACTGAAACGCGGTCCCAAGTGCGGCAATTGTCGCAGGCCGTGGGGTACCACAGGATTGGTTATTGACCATTATGCATTGGTTCTTGCAATAGCGGAAATGGGCAAGACACATGATGCTTCAAGCTGAAGCACTTGATGCCATGCCTGGTTTTGTCCACATCATGTTGTTGAGAGGCATGGGCCGGCATGGGTTCAAGGCAGAGGGTAGTCAGGAAACCTTGTGGAATCCTAGCTGAGTTCAGGGATGTATTGGGAAACACTTTGCGGTCACTCGCCTTGGACCAATCCCTGAACAATGCAAGGGAGCGATTGCGAGTCCACGGGCCTGAGTATGTCCCTCACTTCCTTCACATTGTTTGGCATATGAATTGCGCAGACTGAATGCCTTCTGCCGCGCGTCTCCGTTGACTCACCCAAGAGCAAGAGCGACACCTCTCGGATTCAGAACCTGATCCGGCAGTCTCTACAATGAGCCCCCAATCCAGTTGGAAAAGCGCAACAGCAAGAATGGCGATCCTCAAAGTCTTGATGTCAGTAGTGGCAGAACAAGTGGACGTTACAGCCTGAAAAACATTGCCATCCCCAGCTTAAGATTCCAAGCGGATGGGACATTTTGCATACCGGGATGCCGGTGGTTTAGGATGTAGTCCATGGATGCTCAGGCTTCAATGTCCTACCCGCCGGTTCAGTGAAAATGGGAGAGCACGTCACAGAATTCAGAGAGCAAATTGAGCCTCATGTTCAAATCACGGTCGACTCCATGAGGACGAAGTTCATAATTCAGGACAAATGGATGGTGCACGGAGATATGAGCGTTTCTCAAGAAGACTAGCTTTGGGGTCCCCGGGTTTGTACAGGGATTGTAGTAGCCTTTTGGGCGTCCCACTTCAGGAAAATGGGCATGGTGGCTTTGCTCTACCCCAAAAACCAAAATACATACATTTTACGGCTGTTTCTACACCAAGAGCCTGCCAAGAAGGATTTAAGACTGCATGGTGCGCGCCGAACACGCTTCCAAGTAATGCTCTCATAGCCCTATATATCCTCTTACATTCGTCTTAAGTAGTTTCTTCGCTCATCTTCGCTCTGTGGGCACCACTAGAAATAAGATCAAGACGAAACCTCGACTTGGTGGCGCAGCTTGGTTCCTTGCCAGGCCCTAGCACTGTTCCGCAAGGGAGCTGTGCTCATGGATGAGGTGGGCTTTTCTGAGAGCGGGGGTGCTTTCAGAAACACAGGGTGTTGTACGCGGAGGCTGATCATGAAGGCCTCTTTGAGGATGATTGTGTTCAGAAGCCTGACAGATGTTCGAGGTATATGTTTGCACCGATACCCATGTGATAGATGTCCTACAGTGTAGCTTCAAGCGTTCTACATCAGCAAGAGTTCCGGATTTGCACACTGGTACTTAGTGTTTTGGTTAGAGGCCGTCTAGCCAACTTGGGGGGTCCATCTCGCAGAAGAGCCTGGGGTGGCACCAGTGCAGGTGCAGACCGCCACATTTCAGTGGATCTTACTTTACACGCTGTCCAGCAATCCAATTCTCTACTGTACGGACCCTGTTCTTTGGGCACCTGCGGGGCAGATAATACGGGCTTACTTTAATTCACTGTTAGAGGGCATGCTTGTGTCTGTGCGTGGCGTATTCGTGTTCAAGTTGTAGTAGTTGTTGTTGTTGTTGCTGTTGCTGCTGCTGCTGCTGCTGGTGTTGTTGTTGTTGTTGTTGTTGTTGTGAATTTGGCTACTCGCGGAGATCAAAGCACTTTGAAAAGTTCCCACCCGAGAACTAGCGAAGGTCCTTGGCATCCCCCAATTCAGGTGCCTATGAAGGTGTCTAATAGCTATGGGGCACTTAAAGGGATCTCGGGAAGCAGTTTTCGCAGACTGCACGAGGTTCATTTTGCGGATAACTCAAAGATCTCTCAAGGCTCTGCAGCAGTTGTGTGGTGCCTTAGGGCTAGTCCATAAACGTAGTGTATGCCTCACTCCAGGGCTGTTCAAAGCTACTGCATGAGTCAGCATGAGGGTGCTCTTCAGGCAGAACAAGAGAGTTCTGTAAACAGGCACCCTGCGTACGATTCAGCAAGCTTCCCCCCAAAGGTGGACGTCGTGCTCCATCCGCTGAAGTCTGAGCTGAACTTTCCGTATGGACCCAAGGCAAGGCAACGTGAGGTGCTCTCATTGAACTACTTGGGAAAAGTCAAAGGTAGCCCAACAAGTTTCAGGTCATGCTTTGTAGTAGGCTGCTTATTCCCTTGTAAGGGCATCTGCCAAAAGGCTGACAGCCACATAGGACCTCATGATAGCCACATTCTAGCTGTGGAGTTGCCACTTCGAGGTGCCCAAGATAACCCAAGCTGCTTTCCGTTCCGTTTTAGGGTTTAGGGTTTTTTGCGTGCAAATGCCAGGGATTGAGGGGACCTGTCTCCACTTCACTCTCGGCAGCTGTATGTACTCTCGACGCAATTTGCTTCAACAGGTTAAGGTCCCTTTACAGACTAAGGTTGTCACATACTACGGGATCTGCGAGGCTGTTGCAGACGTACAGTATGACATACAGACGCATGAAAATGATAATTCACGTTCAGAGAGACTCCACAGCGCACTGCAACTGAGATCCCTTCAATACCCTCACTCACCAGAGTTGCTCCTCAAACTGCGTTTTATCCTCACGGCTGTTTCCGGGCATGGGGTGTGGGTTTGGGACGTGTTGAAGCTTTCTTGCCAGTCGCCTTCAACACACAGGAACCACTCGACGGATCGTCCCCACGGGCATTCCGATGGGCCTTGCTCTTGGTAAGTTGCATGGAGGGAGTTTCAAAGGTGGGCGTCATATACAGTTTGGCAAAGTATTTCCATACATGACAAGGGACAATTCTTGAAGGTTCATTCAGGTCGACACATCTTATCAGTTGATGGCTTCAACACTGCAGTTTGCCGTTACATTTCTAAGATCTTTGAAGCTGGCTTCCTTTTCTGCCAAGGGCGCTCCGACCTCAAATTGTAGCTGAGGTCAAGGCCCATGGTTAGAGAAGCGTGTGAGTAGCCGCAGCCTGAACCTCCAAGCAGCCAACAGCGGACCAGCTTCAGACGAGCTTCCAAATCGTCTGAACTTCGTCGAGCCCGATCCGAACCCCACAGCTGCAAACATGCCCCTTCGCCTTTTGCTCTTCTTCTTTACTTCCACTCAATGGTGGTGTGCAGTACCCGAGCACCTTCGCCTTTTGCTCACCCATGAAGACGCCAAGACCCTGCCGATGCACTTGTTTGAAGCCTTCTTCCTGGCGCAGGCACTAGTGCGGATAGTCTTGAATGCTGATGTAGGCTGCGGAACAGCCCTTTTCATCTCGACTTCCGCCTCGAGGTCTTATGCTCAAGGTCAAGGGATCAAGGTGGATTTTGGGTGGTGTAAAGAAGCCATGTTGAGGAGGCAGCAGGATGAACAAACGCCATTGTGGTGCATCAGCCCCTTTTTCGGCCATTGGGCTGACCCTCTGCCATGCAACCCCTCGTAAAGCCCGCCTATCAATTCCCCCGTGTGGCTTCTCCTGAGTCTTTCGCGTCACTTGAATCACTTCTTGGGCCAATTTCTTGAAGAAGCACATTCAAACTGGGCGCTGCATCAACTCGCGCAGGCCATACTGAAGGCTGGCGGCAAGATCCCAGCAAATGCAGAGGCCACGAGTATACAGTGTGTGTGTGCCTACGCCACCAGTGTGCCGTTCATCATGGTACACCGCCGCAAGCACGACATGTTACTTAGTTCTGTACGTGTCAGCTTCCCGTCAAAGTGTGCAGCTGTACTTCAGGCATTGCTGTTATCATCCACTTCATTGGCGATACCATATAAACTTAAGCGCTTACATACCAACATGCCATTGATGATGATGATGATGATGATGACGACGACGACATTGGTTTGGTGGGCCGCTCTGGACCGAATTCGGTCCTGTTGCAGTATAGCTCGGGAACTACATTTCTGACATCCTTTCTCTGTACAGCACATGCTGGCTGCAATCATTTTGAGCACTGGATTTTGCGCTTGCGCAAATTTGGGACTTCATGAGGTTGACAGGACAGGCTTTAACATGAGACCTGAGTCCTAAATCCTGAGTGAGTGCTTCCTATACCGCAAATTTGCACCAGGCTCATCTGTCTGGGGCACAGGGAACGCGTTACAAGGACCGGCTTTGGGGGTTCACGCTTGAGGTAACTTCAGGATGTAAAGGATTTGGACCGACTAGGATCATGCTTTGCGCAAATGAGGGCTTGGATCATATAAGACTATGTCTTATCTAGAGAGGGACCGTGAGCCGATTTCCCGTGTAAAGGCGCATCAAGGGCACATTTGTTCCCTTTGTAGCTTTAGTGTTAGAAGAAACGCTCAAGATACCTCAGGGGGCAGAGTGTATCAGGACCATTCAGGTAGGGCCTTGAGGATGCAAAGGTACTGCTTGAGTTTGTAGCAAGCCCTTAAGATCCAACATCCTGTACACTGAAGCCTTCCCGCCCTGCAGGAAATTGCCATAGGTCTGAGCAAGCGCATCGCACAGGGATACGCCAACAAGGCCTGGACTGAGCGGGTAAGCGTAGGATATGCGAACCCCTGAATATGTTGATCGGCGACAGCAAACTGCATTGCTAATTTGTCTTACACGCAGATCGCGGGGCACCTCCAGCATCAGCTGTCTTTCGCACTTGCTTGTCTAATCCTACACCCAAAAGAACCCCTGAGGGGGCTCAGTTAGTTCCGCGAAGCTACAGACAGTTCTGGCTTCCATGCGGCCAGGACAGCATAAGGTTCCCCTGGCAATAAAGAAATGAGTGTCATGTCACTGCAGGTAAAAGTCATTACGTAGGGGCGGGGGTAGCAGCAACAGCGGCGGCGGGGTCGGCTGTAGGAGTACGTAGCAGCTCAGCAGGGATCATCATAACTGTGCGGATGGCGGTGATAGTAGAATTTCTTGTTCTGCCAGGCATTGCAAGCATCCCCACACCTGGTACTACTTGAAGACCATTTTTTCGTGGAGGACTGCCCAGCCGTAAGCTGATTCTAGCCCCAATGCTGAACAATGATATGCAAACAAGCTACAAATTCCAAGCGGAAATTCAGAGTCTCGGCGCCCTCCTGGCTGTCATCGTAGTTCTCATTGTCCCCGTGGATGGCAACGCCAGTTTGCAGCTCACAATCCCGTCGGTGTTGCCTGGTCAGTAGAAGTTGTACCAGCATGATGAAAGTTGTCGACGTTGTTCTTATTCATCCCATCCCCCTAAATCCCCGTCCAGACTTTGGGGGGCTTGTTGTAAAGAATTACTGGGCTTCGTTTGATTTCTGTTGCATATCTGTTGTGGCATCAATCATGTTCACATCAGTGATAATCAGTTCATTTCAATTCTGATCAGATTGTTCACAAGCTCCTTTGTTATAACGCCTTTAAAGCAATAGAAATCCAGGAAATTCAGAAGATCCCTAATTGTAATTCAATTTCCTCCATGTGCTTCTGCATACATTCCTTGAACATGGCACTGTAAATGCTTAGGACCTAGGAAGTCAAGGAGATCCCTAAATCGATTTAGATGTCCCTGAATAAACGCTTTCAAAAAACAATGAAAACTCAAGAAACCAAGGACACACATCATTCCAATAAGATTCCCAGTGGATTCCTTATACTCACGCTTTGACAACAAAAGCATTTAAGGAATCAAGGAGATTCCTAGGCCATGAAAATTGATGCCTCATGATCCATCATTACGGGCATCCGCCTTGGCCCCTTTGAAACGTAGTCTTGGCCCGAGATCTTGGATTCTCTAGGATGGGCGCCACCACCACCACCACCACC